>JAJPUD010015101.1:11280-38641 GCA_023553655.1 Myrmecobius fasciatus
ATTTAGTATTATATACTAGAATGCTGTATATTATAGGGAAGAATGTTCTTTACAGTTATATAGGTGAATGGTCTATATTATAGAGTACAATGTTATTTACTATTATATAGTATAATGCTGTATATGATAGGCTAGAATGTTATTTACTATTATATAGTAGAACGCTGTGTATTATGGGTAGAATGTCATTTACTATTATATAGGAGAATGTTGTACATCACAGAGTAGAAACTTATTTAGTAGTATATAATATACAACATAGAGTAGAATGTTATTTACTATTTTATAGGAGAAGGCTGTATATTATATAATAGAATATTATTTACCGTTGTATAGGAGAATATTGTGTATTACAGAATACAATGTTATTTACCATTGTAGAGGAGAATGTTGTATATGATATAATAGAATATTATTTACTATTATATAGGAGAATGATGTATAGTATAGAATAGAATGTTATTTACTATTATATAGTAGAATGCTATATATTATAGGGTAGCTTGTTATTTACTATTATATAGTAGAATGCTGTATATAATAGGGTTGAATGTTTTTTACTATTATATAGGAGAATATTGTATAATATTGAGTAGAAATTTATTTACTATTGCATAGGAGAATGCTCTAAATTACAGGGTAGAATGTTATTTACTATTATGTAGGAGAATCCCCTAAATTATAGGATAGAATGTTATTTACTAATATATAGGAGAATGTTTTATTTTATAGAGTACAATGTTATTTACTATTATACAGGACAATCCTGTAAATTAAAGGATAGAATGTTATTTACTATTATATAGGAGAATGTTTTATTTTATAGAGTACAATGTTATTTACTAATATATAATAGAATAGTATATAACAGAGTGTAGAATTTTATTTACTATTGTATAGGAGAATGCTGTATACTATTTAGTAGAATATTATTTACTATTATATAGGAGAATATAGTATAGTATAGAGACGAATGTTATTTACTATTATATAATATACAACACAGTAGAATGTTATTTACTATTGTAAAGGAGAATCCTGTATATTATATAATAGAATATTATTTGCTATTATAGAAAAGAATGTTGTATTTTATAAAGTAGAATGTTATTTCCTATTATATAATATACAACAGAGAGCTGAATGTTATGGACTATTATAAAGGAGAATGTTGTATATTATAGAGTAGAATGTCATTTACCATTATATAATATACAACATAAAGTAGATTGTTATTAACTATTGTATGGCAGAATGCTGTATATGATATAAAAGAATATTATTTACTATTATATAGGAGAGTGTTATACATTATGGGGTAGAATGTTATTTAAGATTATATAGAAGAATGCTGTATATTACAGGGTAAAATTATTTAGTATTATATAGGAGAATGTTGTATATTATAGAGTAGAATGATATTTACTAGTATATAATATACAAAATAGAGTAGAATGTTATTTACTATCATACAAGAGAATGTTGTATATTATGGAGAAGAATGTTATTTAGTATTATATTGTACAATCCTGTATATTACAGGGTAGAATGTTATTCACTATTATATAGTTGAATGCTGTATATTCTACAGTAGAATGTTATTTACTGTTTTACAGGAGAATGTTGTATATTATGGAGTAATATGTTACTTACTAGTATATAGTATAGCGCTATATATATTACAGGATAGAATTTTATTTATTATTATATAGGAGAATGTTGTATATTATATAGTAGAATGTTATTTATTATTATATAGGAAAGTGTTGTATATTATAGAGTAGAATGGTTTTTACTACTGTTTAGGAGAATGCTGTATATTATATAATAGAATATAATTTACTATTGTATAAGAGAATATTGTATATTATAGAGAGGAATGTTATTTACTATTGTATAGGCAAATGCTTTATACCATATAATAGAATATTATTTACTATTATATAGTAGAATATATTATATTATAGAGACGAATGTTATTTACTATTATATAATATACAACAGAGTAGAATGTTATTTACTGTTATATAGGAGAATGTTGTATGTTATAAAGGAGAATGTTATTTAGTATTATATAGGAGAATGTTGTATATTACAGAGTAGAATGTTATTTACTATTATATAGTAGAATGCTGTATATTATATAATAGAATATTATTTACTATTATATATGAAAATGCTGCATATTATAGCCTAGAAAGTTATTTACTATCATACAGTGGAATGCTGTATGTTATAGAGTAGAATCTTATTTACTATTTTATAGTAGAATGATGTGTATTATAAGGTAGAATGTTAATTACTATTATATAGGAGAATTTTCTATATTATAGAATATAATGTTATTTACTATTATATAGTAGAATGTTGTATATTATAGGGTAGAATGATATTTACTACTATATAATAGAATGCTGTATATTACAGGGTATAATGTTATTTACTATTATATGGGGGAATCCTGTATAGTATAGGGTAGAATGTTATTTAATATTATTGTGCATAATCTTGTATATCATATAATATAATATTATTTACTCTTGTATAATATACAACATAGAGCAGAATGCGATTTACTATTGTATAGAAGAATGGTCTATATCATATAATAGAATATTATTTACTATTATATAGGAAAATATTGTATGTTATAGAGTAGAATGGTATTTACTATTGTATAGGAGAATGTTGTATATTATAGGGTAGAATATTATTTGCTAGTATCCAGGAGAATTTTGTATATTATTGAAGTAGTGTGTTATTTGATATTACATATTAGAATGCTGTATATTACAGGTAGAATGTTATTTACTATTATATAGGAGAATGATGTATATTACAGAGTAGAATGTTATTTAGTATTATATAGGAAAATGTTGTATATTATAGAGTAGAATGTTATTTACTATGGTATAGGAGAATGTTGTATATTATCGAGTAGATAGTATTTTATAGGAGAATATTGTATAGTATATAATAGTATAGTATATAATTGTATAGTATTGTATAGGAGAATATTGTATAGTATGTAATAGAATATTATTTACTATTATATAGGAGAATGATGTATATTATAGAGTAGAATTTTATTCACTATTGCATAGGAGAATGCTCTAAATTACAGGGTAGAATGTTATTTACTATTATATAGGAGAATGTTGCATATTATGGAGGAATATGTTATTTACTATCATATGGTAGAATGCTGTATCTTACAAAGCAGAATGTCATTTACTATCATATAGGAGAATCCTGTAAATTATAGGATAGAATGTTATTTACTATCATATAATATACAACAGAGTAGAATGTTATTTCCTATTATATAATATACAACACAGAGTAGAAAGTTACTTACTATTATATAATGTTGTATATTATAGAGCAGAATGTTATTTACTATTATATAGAAGAATGTTGTATGTTATACAGTAGAATGGTATTTACTATTTTATAAAATACAACAGAGAGTAGAATGTTATGGACTATTATATAGGAGAATGTTGTATATTATAGAGTAGAATGTTATTTACCATTATATAATATACAACATAAAGTAGATTGCTATTAACTATTATATAGGAGAATGCTGTATATTATATAATAGATTATTATTTACTATTGTATAGGAGAATCCTATACATTATATAATAGAATATTATTTACTATTATATAGGAGAGTGTTGTACATTATGGGGTAAAATGTTATTTAATATTATATAGTACAATGCTGTATATTACAGGGTAAAATAGTATTTACTATTATATAGGAGAATGTTGTACATTATAGAGTAGACTATTATTTAGTATTGTATAATATACAACAGACCGTAGAATGCTCTTTACCATTATATAAGAGAATGTTGTATATTATGGAGAAGAATGTTATTTAGTATTATATTGTAGAATGCTGTATAGTACAGGGTAGAATGTTATTCACTGTTATATAGTAGAATGCTTTATATTCTACAGTAGAATGTTATTTATTATTATATAGGAAAGTATTGTATATTATAGAGTAGAATGTTTTTTACTACTGTTTAGGAAAATGCTGTATATTATATAATAGAATATAATTTACTATTGTATAAGAGAATATTGTATATTATGGAGAGGAATGTTATTTACTATTGTATAGGCGAATTCTGTATACTATATAATAGAATATTATTTACTATTATATAGGAGAATATATTATATTATAGAGATGAATGTTATTTACTATTATATAATATACAACAGAGTAAAATGTTATTTACTATTATATAGGAGAATGTTGTATGTTATAGAGGAGAATGTTATTTAGTATTATATAGGAGAATATTGTATATTACAGAGTAGAAAGTTATTTACCATTACATAATATACAACATAGAGTAGAATGTTATTTACTATTGTATAGGAGAATGCTGAATATTATACAATAGAATATTATTCAGTATTATATGGAGAAAGTTGTATATTATGGAGTAGAATGTTATTTACTATTATACAGTAGAATGCTGTATATTACAAGATAGAATGTTATTTACTATTATATAGGAGAATGTTGTGTATTATGGAGTAGTATGTTCTTTACTATTATATAGTATAATGCTGTATATGACTGGGTAGAATGTTATTTACTATTATATAGTAGAATGCTGTACATTATAGGGTAGAATGCTGTTTATTATTATATAGTAGATTGCTGTACATTACAGGGTAAAAAATTATTTACTATTTTATAGGAGAATGTTGTATATTATAGGGTAGAATGTTATTTACTATTATATAATATACAACCTAGAGTTGAATGTTATTTACTATTATATACAAGAATGTTGTATAATATAGAGTAGAATGTTATTTACCATTATATAATATACAACATTGAGTGAAATGTTAGGAATATTATATAGGAGAATGTTGTATATTATAGAGTAGAATGTTATTTACCATTATATAATATACAACACAGAGCAGATTGTTATTAACTATTGTATAGGAGAATGCTGTATATTATATAATAGAATATTATTTACTATTATATAGGAGAGTGTTGTGCATTATGGAGTAGAATGTTATTTAATATTATATTGTAGAATGCTGTATATTACAGGGTAGAACATTATTTACTTTTATATAGGAGAATCCTGTATATTACAGGGTAGAATGTTATTTACTATTATGTAGAATAATTTTGTATATTATAGACTAGAATGCTATTTACTATTATATAGGAGAATGTTGTATATTATGGAGTAATATGTTTTTTACTATTATATAGGAGAATGCTGTATATTACAGGTAGAATGTTTTTTACTATTATATAGGAGAATGATGTATATTACAGAGTTGAATGTTATTTAGTATTATATAGGAGAATGCTGTATATTATAGAGTAGAATGTTATTTACTATGGTGTAGGAGAATTTTGTATATTATCGAGTAGAATGTTATTTATCATTATATAATATACAACATGGAGTAGAATGTGATTTACTATTGTAAAGGAGAATGCTGTATATTATATAATAGAATATCATTTACTATTATATAGGAGAATATTTTACATTATAGAGTAGAATGTTATTTAGTATTGTATAGGAGAATGCTGTATATTATATAATAGAATATTATTTACTATTATGCCGGAGAATATAGTATATTATAGAGATGAATTTTATTTACTATTATATAATATACAACAGAGTAGAATGTTACTTACTATTATATAGGAATATGTTGTATATTATAGAGTATAATGTTATTTACCATTATATAATATACAACATAGAATAGAATGTTATTTACTATTGTAAAGGAGAATGCTGTATATTATATAATAGAATATTATTTACTATTGTATAGGATAATATTGTATATGATAGAGTAGAATGTTATTTACTATTGTATAGGAGTATCTTGTATATTATATAATAGAAAGTTATTTAGTATTATATAGGAGAATGTTGTATATTATGCAGTAGAATGTTATTTACTATTATATGGTAGAATGCTGTATATTACAGGGTACAATGTTATTTACTGTTATATAGGAGAATGTTGCATATTATGGATTAGAATGTTATTTACTATTGTATATAGTATAATGCTGTACATTACAGGGTAGAATGTTATTTACTATTATAGAGTAGAATGCTGTATATTATAGGGTAGAATGTTATTTAGTATTATATAGTAGAATGGTGTATATTATGGAGTAGAATGTTATTTACTCTTGTATAAAAGAATGCTGTATATTATATAATAGAATATTATTTACTATTATATAAAAGAATGTTGTATAGTATAAAGTAGAATGTCATTTACTATTATATAATATACAACAGAGTAGAATGTTACTATTATATAATGTTGTATATTATAGAGTAGAATATTATTTACTATTATTCACGAGAATATTGTGTATTATATAGTAGAATGTTTTTCACTATTATATAATTTACAACAGAGTAGAATGTTATTTACTATTATATAAGAGAATGTTGTATATTATAGAGTTAAATATTATTTACCATTATATAATATACAACATAGAGTAGATTTTTATTAACTATTGTATGGAAGAATGCTGTATATTATATAATAGAATATTATTTACTATTGTATAGGAGAATCTTATATAGTATATAATAGAATATTATTTAATATTATATAGGAGAGTGTTGTACATTATGGGGTAGAATGTTATTTAATATTATATAGTAGAATGCTGTATATTACAGGGTACAGTGTTATTTACTATTATATAGGATAATGTTGCATATTATGGATTAGAATATTATTTACTATTGTATATAGTATAATCCTGTACATTACAGGGTAGAATGTTATTTACTATTATAGAGTAGAATGCTGTATATTATAGGGTAGAATGTTATTTACTATTATATAGTAGAATGGTGTATATTATGGAGTAGAATGTTATTTACTATTGTATAAGAGAATGCTGTATATTACATAATAGAATATTATTTACTATTATATATAAGAATGTTGTATATTATAAAGTAGAATGTCATTTACTATTATATAATATACAACATAGAGTAGAATGTTACTTACTATTATATAATGTTGTATATTATAGAGTAAAAATTTATTTACTATTATTCAGGAGAATGTTGTATATTTTATAGTAGAATGCTTTTTTACTATCATATAATATACAACATAGAGTAGAATGTTATTTACTATTGTATAAGAGAATGTTGTATATTATAGAGTAGAATGTTATTTACCATTATATAATATATAACATAGAGTAGATTGTTATTAACTATTGTATGGGAGAATGCTGTACATTATATAATAGAATATTATTTACTTTTGTATAGGAGAATCTTGTATGTCATATAATAGAGTATTATTTACTCTTATGTAGGAGAGTGTTGTACATTATGGGGTAGAATGTTCTTTAATATTATATAGTAGAATGCTTTATATTACAGGGTAAAATATTATTTACTATTATGTAGGAGAATGTTGTATAGTATAGAGTAGAATGTCATTTACTAGTATATAATATACAAGATAGAGTAGAATGTTATTTACTATCATATAAGAGAATGTTGTATATTATGGGGAAGAATGTTATTTAGTATTTTATTGTAGAATGCTGTATATTACAGGGTAGAATGTTATTTACTATTATATAGTAGAATGCTGTATAATATAGGGTAGAATGTTATGTACTATTTTATAGGAGAATGTCGTATATTTTGGCGTAATATATTATTTCCTATTATATAGTAGAATGTTGTATATTATTGAGTAGAATGTTATTTAGTATTGTATATGAGAATGCTGTATATTATAGGGTAAATTGTTCTTTACTATTATATAGTAAAATGCTGTATATTATAGAGTAGAATGTTGTTTACTATCAGATAGTTGAATGCTGTATATTATTAAGAGTAAAATGTTATTTATTATTATATAATAGATTATATCTCAGACATTATATATCCTATTATTTTCTTTTTGGGGGCAGCTAGGTAGTACCTTGGATAGAGAATACTAATGCAATAGGTCGTAGAGTCAAGAAGATTCATCTTGCTAAATTCAAATGTGGCCTGAGACACTTTCCAGCTGTGCGACTCTGGGCAAGGCACTTAACCCTGCTTGCCTCAGTTTCCTCACCTGTAAAATAAGCTAGAGGAAAAGGCAAAGAAAACCCCAATGAGATCATGAAGAGCAGACACAACTGAAATGACTGAATAGCAACCATCAGCACAATTTTCTACATGGTAGCAGCTGGCCTTTCTGCAGTGCTTAACACGACCAGGAACCTTCTCAACTCTTATCCCATACGATGCTCACAATGATGCCATGAGATCTACAATATTTGGTCCCCTTGGGGTATATATCCAATAAGTAGCCCAGCTGGCACTAGAACCCAGGTGTCCTGATGCCCAGTTCTCTGCTCCTACCGGCTGTATCCTGAGATTGCAATGACTGTGGCCAGCCTGAGAGACTCACAGCAAGCTCTCCTCTAGAAAGGGCCCTGTGGTCATCACCAACACCTCTTCCAAAAGTTGAGACAAGTCTCTAGGTGACAATCAGGTCAGCCTAGAAGGGCAGATGGTATCATCGGAATGGAGGACTATTCTTCACGCTCTCCATATAGATTACTAGCAGGAGATCTCAGTTCTCAAAATGATCTGAAAGAAAAGAAAATATGGGTCTGGGCTGAAGCAATGGGGAGGAGGTAGTTATAATAATGCTCTGAATGTTTTCTTCTCTCATTCAATTTTCCCAGCCTCCTGAACCTAAAAATCAAATGGAACTTTTGAGGAAGGGATGCTAGATTGGACATAATGTCAGTCACACTCACACACACACACACACACACACACACACACACAGCTCCTTTTGCTACATCAATATTTGACTTTTAAGAAAAATATTTTTCCAATTACATGTAAAAACAATTTTTAACATTCTTTTTTTATGTTTTGAATTTCAAATCCTATTTCTGTCTCCTTCCCCTAATCCCTCCCTGAGACAGTAAGATACTGGATCTGGGTTACATATGTACGATCAAATCATTTGATCTTAAGATCAAGGTTGCTAGAGGGAGGTAGAAAACAATTGTCAGGGATAACTGCAAACAGCCACATGGGCCATCTTTCTAAAAATCTTTTCCCTTGGGATTCTTCACGCGTGGCACTTTGGCCAGGGGCCTTCTCTTTCCCCGGCTCCCATTTTGGGGCCTTATATTTATGTGGGGGGCAGGACAATGGGACAGCAGAGCTCCTGGACCGAGCAGAATAGCTCTCACTTCTCGGCCAAATCCATCCCTGGTTTCTGAAACCTCTCTGCACACAAAAACACGAACCGTGTGAATGCTCTATCTCCTGTAACCATGGAAATGTGCTCTCTGAGAGCTTCCAGGAAATCATTCCATCCCCTGAATGAAAGCTAATCTTTTCAAAGCTAATCTTTTCAAAGGGGCCCATCGGTTTCTCCACCAGGTTGTGGGGCCCATGACATTAAAAACATGTGGAACCCCTGCCTTCAAGTCAGTGACTGTTAGAGCTGGAGGTTGAGGATTATCCTGGGCTCCCTGTTGCTCTCCCTTCTCCCCACAAATCACCAAGGAAAATGGGTTAATACAGATAAATGGGCAAAAGGGTGAAAGACCCATGGATGATCTGGGGATGCATGTGCCCTCCACAGGAGGAGCCCCAAGAGGCCTGCAGTCGTGTTTTTTGTCCCAGGAAAATAGGAGGCAAACTTCTCAGCTGAGTAGATGGGACTAGGGGAGCCATGGGAGGTCTGAGGACAGATGAAAAGGTTTAAGTGCTGCCACACCCCTTCTTCCAAACAATCCTAGAGCCCCTCAAGGCCAGGGACTCCCCTTTTGCCTCCCAACACCCACAGTGGCTCGCCCCACAACATGGCAGGTGCTCGGGCGCCATGACACCACAGCCAGAAGGAGGCCACCTGGCCAGGGACGCTTCTGGATTCGAGTCTTTCACTGGCATCTCCCTTGAAGGCGACCCCAAAACAATCTCAGAAAGCCATAAATATGTGCATTTTCTTTCTTTTTTTTTTTTTTTTTGCTTTTTGCTGAGGCAATTGAGGTTAAGTGACTTGCCCAGGGTCACACAGCTAGGAAATGTTAAGTGTCTGAGATCAAATTTGAACTCAGGTCCTCCTGACTTCAGGGCTGGTGCTCTATCCACTATGCCACCTAGCTGCCCTAACATCTGCATTTTCTTGCCACAAATACATTATTTTGTCTGTAACCAAAGTCACAGAGCCCATTGCTGCTGGACTGTCTCATCCTTGGTGGAGACCATGCTTTGTTTCTGCTTTAGGGGTGGGGAGGAGCTGGAGAGTCTAAGGGGGGGGGAGGAGAGCTTCAATTGTCCCTTTGGGTACCACTGTTGCTTCTGGCCCTTTGGGATCCCCTACTTGAGAGAAATGATGTGCAATTCCAAGTTCAAGTTCTGGGAGGAAGCCCCCATGAGAACAGCTGGCAGTCTTCCTCATGTCCTTGCCCCCTGCCTACTCCACTAGAGACTTTGGAGAATGCCCCCTTGAGATTGAGATCTTTCTGTTTCTGTACCTCTCTCCCTTTCTCTCCTGTCTTTCCCTCCCTTCCTCCTTTTCTTTTCTCCCCTTTACTTTCTACTTCCCTTTTCTCTCTCTCCTCTCTTGCCCCACTCTATGTCTTCCCCTATCTCTTTCTCTGTCTCTCCCTCTTTCCCTCCCTCTCTCCTTTTCCTTCTCTCTCTCTCTCTCTATATATATATATATATCTATATATCTGAACCTATCTTCCTCCTTCTCTCCTGTCTTTCACTCCCTCCCTTTCTTTCCCACCCTCCATTTCTCTTCTCTCTTCCCCTTTCTCTTTCTGTTGTTTCCCCCTCCCTCTCTTCTCTGTTCTCTCTCTTCCCCCTCTCCCCCATTTCTCTTCCTCTCTCCCTCTATTATTTTCTCTTTCTTCTTTCTCTTCCCCTCCCTCTCTTCTCTCTCTCCATCCTTCTTTGTCTCTCTCCCTCACTTCTCTCTCTGTCTCTCTCTTTATCTATCTATTCCTATCTCTTTCTCCCTCCTTCTTCCCTTTTACTCCCTTTATCTTTTCTCTCTCACCTTCCTTTTCTCTTCTCTCTTCCTTCCTTCCTTCCTTCCTTCCTTTCTGTTCTGTCATTTCCTATTTTTCTCTATATATCTGTCCCTATCTCTCCTTCCTTCTCTCTGCCTCCCTTTCTCTCCCTCCTGCCTTTTTGCTTCTCTTCCTCCCTTTCTCTCTCTTTCCTGTCTTTCAATTCCTCCCTTTATCTTTTCTCTTCCTCTCCTTCTCTCCTTTTCTCTTCCCCTCTACTTCCTCCCATCTCTCTTTCTCCTCCATTTTCTTTTTTCTTGTTCCTCTGTGTCACTCTGCTTGTGTGTGTGTCTCTCTCTTGAGCTGAGTCAATAGAAGAGCTCTTCTTCTGTATTATCTGGTATTTATTTTCTTATCATTTTTCCCTTTTTTAAAAAGCTCTTTATTTTCAAAACATATACAAGGATAATTTTTCAACTATAATGAAGTTATTATATCATGTTCCAGTCCTCTAGGGAAACTAGGTGCTATGGCAGTGGCGAGAGCGCCAGGCCTAGAGTAAGGAAGTCTCATCTTCCTGAATTCAGATCTGGCCTCAGACACTAGCTTTGTGACTCTGGCCAAGTCACTTCACCTTGCCTGCCTCAGTTTTCTCTTCTGTAAAGTACGCTGGAGAAGGAAATGACCAACCACTCCAGTATCTTTACTCAAAAACCCCACAATGGGGTCATGTAGAGTTCAATGCAACTGAAGTACTCAACACCAAATCCCCTGGCCTTGTGTTGTCCGAAGCCCTCATTTTGGGCAAAACCTTTCTCGGTGATCTACTGGGTGACCAGAAGACCTGTGACCAGTGCCCTACATCGAGGTGCACCTATGTGTGACTTTCCTGCAAATGGAGCTAGATGTCTGACAGTATATGTGTATGTAGGTGTTTGTATGCAGCAGAGAGTGATAGGCCGGGGCTGTCATGGAGGAAGACCCATGGGGTAAAATGATAGGGGTAATGAGCAGTGGTCATCCCAAAGCCAGAATATCCAATAACAATACTGTATTCTTAAAAAAGAAAAACCATAACAATAAAGCTGACATTTCCAAACCGGTCCTGAGATGACATTTAGAGCATGAAAAGCTGGGCTTTGGTCCCTCCACTCTCTCCAAGCCCTTCAAAGGTTTCCCGGCATTGGGAATATTGAGCAGGGTGGCAGAAGAAGTGAAAGAGTAACAATAATAGGGAGTAATTATAATTACTATTATATTTATAATTATAATGCCTAAAAATAGTAAAAGGGAGTAATAATAATAATGATAAAACCAGGGAGGAAAGTGGCTGATATTTTCTGTTTGTTGCAGATGTTTACTGAGGGACCACCCGAGCCACCAGCAGCTCTCCTCTGAAGGTAGACTGAACATTAAAGACAAGCACATGGCCGGCTAGTGACAAAGCGCAGCCTCCGCTCCCGACCAGCTAACGAGGCTCCAGACCTGGGAAACGTCACGGGGCCAAACGCATCCACAGATCACCCACCGGCTCCCATTTGGACCAATATTCCATTCAGAAAATAATAGCAAATCATGAACCCTGTTTTTGGCTCCAAGAAAAGCTGTTCCACGGACTTGTCTCGGTCCAGGAACAAAGGGGATTTCTGGGGAGGCCTCTCACGAGGGCCAGGAAGCAGTTTAGCTTTAGGAGATCGTTGTCGTCATCATCACTAGCTATCCACATCACCCTCCAATTTATGGAGCCCTAATGTGTGTCTGCTACCATCACAGGCTCCCCAGAAACTCATGGCCCCCACTGATGAGGATGGCCATGGGACCACCAGGCCTTTCTGCAGTGTTTAACTCTCCAAAAAGCCTTCCCATCTCTTATTCCACAATGACAGCATGAGGTCCAGAGGCACCTGGGCCCACTGAAGGACGTACCCCAAACGTGCTACGGCGGGGCCTAGAGCCCAAGGGTCCCGATGCCCCATTGTCTGCCCTGTCTACAAGCTCTACCTTCAGTCTGCAATGACTCAGGCCAGCCTGAGAGTCTCAGGGCAGGCTCATCTCTGGTATGGAAGCTTTGGTCATCACTGATTACTCTTCCAAACGTTGGTACGAGTTTCCAGGTGAACATGAGGTCAGTCCAATATGGCGGACAGAATCACTGGAACGGAGGGTCATTCTTCTTTATGCATACAACACTGATTACTAGCAGGAGAATTCAAGCCTCCGAATGATCTAAGAGAAAAGAAAATATGGAGGTACTGGGGTTATAGCCATGATAATAATGCCCATGTTGTCCCCTGTACAGATTTCTACTCCCAACCAACTTTCTTCATCACGAACCTCAGAATCAAATGGAGCTCACAATGAAGAACTACTGAATTGTCCAAAAGGTTAGTCTCTGTCTTTCTGACTCTGTTTCTCTCTGTCCAGTCAGTGAATCCATGTTAAGGTAAAAGTTACTAGAGAAAGATAAAAAGAGATCATTGATCTAAAACAGACTCAATTAACCCCGTCCCAGTGTTCTTCCAAAAGTCCTTTCCTAATTTCCAGGAGTTTGGCCACAGGGATTTTCCCTCCATGGCTCACTCTTCTGGGACTCATATTCATCAACAGGAGGAGGAAGGGCCAGTTGTCACTTCACTCTGTGAGATTCTGGCTCCTGCTTCCCAGGAAATCCAGTCCTTGTTTATGGAGCCTCTTTGTACACAAAATTGCAAGAGGAGGTCTGTCCTGTCTCCTGTAACCATGGAAACATGCTCTCTAGCTTCCGGGAGAAACCATTTCATAGGCTGAATGAAATCTAATAACTTCAACCCTTTCTTTATTCTGGAAAAGGACTATGGGCTTCTCTATCCTGGGGGCTCTGACACAAAAGATGGAGATCCCCTCCCTTGCAGTCATTGATTGTTAGAGCTAAGATCATGAGGGGCTTCTTGCACAACCTGTCACCTCCCCTCCTCCCCCAAACCACTAACAAATATGGCGGAAAAGAGGCAAAAACACAAAAATATAAAAGGCCCACGTGGATAATATGGAAATGGCTGGGTCCTGCTGCAAATTCAATCCAAGAGGGCTTTAGGTTTGGCTCTTGGGGAACATTACCCATGAGGCCCATGGATTTCAAGGCCCAGAAGAGTCCCAGAGCCCTCTTTGGGAATTGCCTCTAGAGCCCATTTACATCCTAGCCAGAAAGCTGCCAGTTTGTTTGGACGCCTAGCTAATATCTAGCAATTAATGAACGAACATCTAGGGGCCAGGCGTGACCTTTGGGACTCGAGTGTCTTTCAGCCATTAATAGAAACAAAATCCTTCCTCATAGGGCTATGGGGATAACCTACTGTGTGGCCGAGGTTCTGAAGGCAATCCCAGAGGAAGCAGGAGGCGCCCCAAAATGACCGGTGGGGCGGCCATAACAGCTCCACAGAGCATGTCTGCTCTGTCTCTTAGGTTTGGGGTCTCATCATGATCACATCCTCAGACTGATCTGTCTTCTTTCCACCAGAATTGGCACCTCAGAGTCAGACACCATCTTGCTTACTACTTCCTAAAGGCATCTGGGAAGGTTTCCCCTCCTAATGGACGATTCCATGCCCATTTTCCAGAGGGGAATAAGGTTCATTGAATAATTTGTTGTTGTTCAGTTATTTCAGTCCTGTCTGACTCTTTGTAATCTCATTTGGGGTTTTCCTAGCACAGATTCAGGTGTGGTTGGCCATTTCTTTCTCCAGTTCATTTTACAGGTGAGGAAACTGAGTGAAGTGACTTGCCTAAGGTCACATGGCTAGTAAATGTCTGAGGCTATATTTGAACTCAGGAAGAAGAGGCCCGGCCCTCTACCCACTACACCATGTAACATTTAACAATACCAGTGGGTATAAGGATTTCAGGCTGGCACATGCCCGAGTGGCCCCGGGCACTCCATCACCTCAATTTTTCAGATGAGGAAACTGAGGTACAGCCAGTGTATGAACTCCCATGAATAAAAAAGGTACAAACTGGTTAAAAATCATAATTTTTGCCAATGACTAAAGGAGAAACAAATACTGAAGAGATAAGGAAGTGCAAGCCGGAGGAACTAGGGATTCCTAGCAAGCAACATTTTATTCCATGACCGAGAACAGGAGGGAAAGAGGAGGGAAAGAGAAATGATTTGTAGCTTCTAGCTGATAACAGAGCCCAAGTCTGGCCTTGACATTCCCAGTCAGAGACAGACGAGCCCAGAGCAGAGACCTAAATGATCCCACGCTAGGGGCCAATCGCCCATCCTTGGGGGCTGTGAAAGCCCCCTTGACATCATGCGCTTCTCCATGGTTGAATACCAGTGCCAGGTCCCTAAGGTGGCGCATATGGGCACAGGGGCAGGGGAGCGAGTACTTTTGGACTTGGGCAGATATTTGTGTCTCTGGGAAGATGTGGTCTGTGTCTGTTTTAAAGGTGGAAGGAGGGACAAGGTAAGAATAGAGATGTGATGAGCTACCTTGGTCTCAAAAACCCAAACCAGCTACCCCCGTAACCAGTAAGTCCAGTATTTCCAAGCCTGTCCCAAGACCCGAATCATGTTTTGAGAAGGCCGGCCTTTGGTCCTTCCACTCTCGCTAACCCTTTGAAACGTTTCCTGGCATTGGAGATACTGATCAGGGTGGCTGTCTTAATGATAGGGGGGAAAGGAAAGAAAAATAGATGTGAACAAATGAGTCAGGGGTTCAAAGGCCATTCTCTGTTTACTGGAGAGCTCTGACTGAAGGATGGCTTGGAGAGGATCTCAGCTTTGCAACCCATCCAAAAGCCTAAAAGACCCCAAATCAGTGGAAACAGTTGGGGGAAGGGGCAGCAGCTCTGAGGGGAACAGCCTTTTTTGTTTCCTGGATGAATTTCTCCTCCCTTACAACTAATTTTTCTCCTCTGGAACCTAAAAGTAGAATGGAATTGTAGATTAAGGGACATCGTGAGCCCCCATCGGTCAAGCTTACACCCTCACAGAACCTCTGGCTTTGGCCAATCATTTAAGATCAAGGTGTCCAGAGGAAATGGGAAAGGATTGTCGGTGATAACTGAAAACACCCACATCCCTGTGTCTTTCCAGTAGACCTTTTGTATAGGACCCCTGATTCCCTGCAGGTGATCCACTCTAAGGCCTTCTAGAACTTTTTTTTTTCCCCTTTGCTAAGGCAATTGGGGTTAAGTGACTTGCCCAGGGTCACACAGCTAGGAGTTTCTGAGGCCCCATTTGAACTCAGGTCCTCCTGACATCAGGACTGATGCTCTATCCACCATGCCACCTCACTGCCCCCCTTCTAGGCCTTCTAATCCATTTGTAGTTAGCAGGATGATGGAATTTCTTTGGTTTTGTGGAGGCAATGGGGATGAATGACTTGCCCAGCCAGTGTTTGCTACTGAATTTGAACTCAGGTTGTCCTAACTCCAGGGCCACTGCTCTATCCACTGGGCCACCCAGCTGCCCCAGTTGTAGCTTCTTTACCTGGGATTCTCACTCCTGATTCCCAGCAAAATCCACCCTTTGTTTCTGGAACTTCTATATAGAAGAAACACAGAAACAGACTCTCCTGTCTGCTCATGGAAATGTGCTCTCTTGCTTCGGGGAAAACCAACCCATCCACTGAAGGAAAGCTAATCTTTTAAAAGTCTTATTCTGAGAAGGGGCCCATAGGTTTCTCCAAAAAGCTGTCCCCTGCTGGAACCCCTGCTATCTAATCACTGACTAGCTGGAGGTTGAGGATCATCTTGGGCTCCCTGTTACTCTCCCTTCTCCCCCCAAATCATCAAGGAAAATGGGTTAACACAGATAAATGGGCAAAAGGGTGAAAGATCCAAGGGATGACTTGGGGGATGCACTGGCCCCACACAGGAGGAGCCCCAAGAGGCCTGCTTTTTCCCCCCTGTAAAATAGGAGGCAAGCTTCTCAGCTGAGTAGATGGGACTAGGGGAGCCATGGGAGGTCTGAGGACAGATGAAAAGGTTTCAAAGTGCTGTCACACCCCTTCTTCCAGAGCCCCTCGAGGCCGGGGACTCCCCTTTTGCCTCCCAATGCCCACTGCGGCTCGCCCCACAACACGGCAGGTGCTCGGGCGCCATGACACCACAGCCAGCAGGAGGCCACAAGGCCGGGGGCGCTTCTGGATTCGAGTCCCCGTCTTTCACTGGTATCTCCCTTGAAGGTGACCCCAAAACAAACTCAGAAAGCCATAAACACATTTTTTTGCCATAACTACTTTATTTTGTCTAAAGGTTAATACAGATAATATAAGACCAATTAAAAAGTTGCCACTGGGTGGGTGACATAGGATTTGTCCAGGAATAAACCAGGGGATGGACTCCTGAAGATCCAAGTTTCTGCCAATGGCAAAATGGACAAAAACAATACAATGAAAAGATAAACACATGCAAGGGACAGGAAATGAGGGATCTCTAAGGAGTTACATTTGTTTTTTTTTAATAATAGAGAACAGGGAGGGATTCAAAAATGCTAAGAAAAGAGCAGAATTCCATTTAGGTCATTTATAATCAGAGGCAGAATATTCCAAAAGAAAAGCTCAGCATGCATCACTAGGAGAACTAGGTTAATACAAGATTTGCAAGGTCCCTCCCCTTGTGCCCCAGGACCTCATCCTGTTCCTTGAAGACCTTCTTCATGATCTGCTAGATCTTCAGATGACATTTAAGGAAATCACACCCTATATCCGTGGGTCTGGGGGGCACTGTATTATAGGTAAATGGCTGTGGATATATGCACGGGGGAGTGCACGGCTATATATGGGGTGCACATACATGGTGTTTTATTTGGAAGGGGGGGGTGAGCACAAGGAAAAAATCTAGGTGACAAATAATATTTCTCTCAAAGCTTGGATATATAATGGCGATATTAAAATCTCAAAATGTAAGAGCAAAGCCAGAACACGATGGAGTTCCGATGTTCCCCCAAGTGTCACATGATCACACTTAGCGCATGAGAAGGCTGTGCTTTGGTCCGTCCACTCGCTCCAATTTCTCGAAATGTTTCCGGGCATTGCGGATATTGATCAGGGTGGCTGCAGAAGCTACGGGGGGAAAAAAGAGAGAACACAAAGTAGGCGTGAAGCACCGGCCTGGAGACCAGACCGCCACTGCCCAGCCTAAGTGGTTACATCTCAATGGGTGGGCATCTAGAGTAGCAGCAGCAAAGGAGCCCCCCGTTGTACCCTCGGGTCCCCACAGGTGACCAAAAAAAGGACCTGGCTGTCGGGCTGCAACAAAATCGTTTTGGTTGCGAGGGAAACGAGGGCAACATCCCCCAAAATAGAAATTGAGGTCCTGCTCAAAATCTTTTCTAAATGATCCAAAGTTCGCTCAGTCTCTGTTCTGTGATTCACTCTGCAAAGTGTAACAGGAGGGCAAGACAAACGTAAGAGTGAAGCTAGAACATGCTATGACCCTGGTTAAGAGCTAAGGCTCACAAGTCCAGAAAAATCCATCCAAAGGGAAACTGAGCCTAAACATCTTTCCTGGCCCCAGGTCTTTTTAATTCCATTGTTAAATGCAAGGAAAATGCCTGCTTGCGATGGAAAGACCTCACTCTTTAAGTGAGGAAGCAGCATGCCCAGATATTCTAAGGCGGTCCTTCTTGCATCTGATCAGCCCTGAGCAGCTCTCATGTGCCAGGCCCCGTTCTCACAGGACTTCTGCCCTCCTGAGCAGCAGAGCTGGCCGATGACATCCAGGTTGTGTCCTGAGAAGGAGGGGGGCAAGGGCCGCCAGGAGTGCCCGCCACATCGAGGAGCTAGCTAGCACCTGAGTGTAGCCTTGAAGAAGCTGGGGTCCCCCGGGGTGGAGGTAAAGCAGGGGGTACATCCCAGGCTTGGGCCCAGGCCATAGAGCAATAAGCCACTTGGCTGGTACAGAGACTCATTTCAAGCTCTTCCGTTCTACTGGAGGGGAAGTGGAAGAGATGGCCTCTGTCCAAAAACGGCTCATCCCCCTTTGGCCTTTCCTATTTGGCCGCGGGATCATCTGCCATTCACCCAGCATCCTAGATTCACAACCTGAGTCTTCCCTGTAACTCCTCTCTCCTCCATCACTCAGATGAGGCCATTCTACCTCTCGAGCTCAGAGGGTAAGGGTTGTAAGTCCCCTAACTTCCTGTTTCCTCAGGACTTAACAAAGTCTTTTGCACACAGTAGTCATTTAATAAAATGCCTCCTAATACATCTGGAAGCCATCTTATTTAGACTTTACAATATATTCACATACACACTTGCAAGTGATCAAATATTGGCCAGCCCCCTTTCTGCATGTGTTTTAAGTGAGGAGGGGGTACGTAGAGCCATCAGGGCCGGGCCCAAAACACTGAGACAAACTGCCTTTCTTTCTTCCTGAGGAAAACTAGAAAGGTTCCGAGGCAAGAGGAGGAAGGCCCCGAAGGATTCACACATGTCCTTTCCTGAGCACATTCATCCCATATCCAGACCTGGGAAGTTGGGCCTTTGTTTTAAAGATAGGAACGGGTGAGCAGAGTAGCAAAGCAGCAGGCGCAGTAGAACGTGCGCCTTCTCAAATGTGTGAAGGGGGGAGGAGTGTGCAATCGTACCCCACGACTGCCTGAGCTGGCTGAGAAGAACCTGTCATTCGCAATGTAATCACAAATCTGGGAAAAGGCACGTGGACTCCTCGGTGACAACCCTCCCTCTTCTGGGAGAAATCTGACATGAGGGGACTATTGACATCTGTATATTCCCACAATCCTCAAATAACTGCCACTGAATTAAAGGGAAATTAAAGAAATCCATTCTAGGTACTAATGGGTGGCCGGGCTCTTGGATCTTGGCAGCTTAAGGTAGGAGGAGAGCCCCACAGATCAAAGGTAGAGCAAACCGGACCCTGTGGCTACTCTGAATCCAGTGGCTGAAGCCCGAGCGCCAACACATTTTCATCCTATAGCACAAACTGAGGAAATGGCACCTCTGGATGGGAAGTCCACGCTGTGTACTAAGAACCCGGCAAAGCCAGCTGGCATTTCAGTATTCTAAAACCAGCATCTCCAATTACCAGTCAGCCTAAGATGTGCAGCCCAAGGCGTAAAGCCGGGGATTTCCTTCCTACCTTGAGGAAAAGCCTAGATTATCTGCAATCTGTTTGGTGTTCTGTTTCACCTTCTAGTGAGAGCAAGGTAATACCACTGAGAGGTATTATAGAGTACAGTGTATTATACAATACAAGTCACTGAGAGACTTGTAAGGTGTTTTTCTTAACTTACGTATCGATGGATCAGACATGACCACCATCACATAGGTGTTGGAAGTAAAGATGTCAATGAAAGCAGCAAAGTTGGAGTTCCGGACTTCCATGCTCTGGAAGGAGGCCGCCAGCTTGCTAAAGGGGAAAGGATAAAAGCTATTTAAAAACCAAACCAGAGAATCCCATCTTTTCTACCGTCTCCCTTGGCTACGTGGACCCTAAATAAAGCCCTGCAGTTCAGGGCTATTCCACCTTCTAAAGATCAGATAAGGTGACTTCTGGGTCCTTTGTACAACAAGATGGCGGACAAGACATTTTCTCCAATCCCCACGACCTTTTAAACATTTCTAAAAGGAATGATGCACCAAAGATAAAGATACTTTAGTTACTTTGATTTCCATGGTGCAGGACACCCAGAATCCAAGAGAAGGTTACCAAAAATCCCCCCAGCCTAAAAACTATTGTTTCCTGAGCTCGAGCTCATTCGGTATCCCTCCCTCAGCTCCAATGCTATTGCCAGCAAGGTGATACAATCAGAGTCAAGGACACAACACAAACTGACATCAAACCCCATCCCTATATCCCAGGCTCCCCTCCTTCTTGCCTGGGCCATAAAGACCCAGGGATCTGGGCTGTGGCAGTTTGCTCTTGCCTCAAAAGTTAGCCTGCCCAAAGTCCTTCTGGAACAAAAGCCTGCTATGGGCTAAAACCCAGAAGAACCGGTGCTGAAGAAAGAAGGCTCTAAACTGCCAGTGCTGAGGCAGACTATCAAGGAACAAAGGGAATGGGACAGGTCACCAGGGCAGGACACTTTGCATGGGGGATGGAGGGGAGTGTGTGAGGAAAGAGAGATAGTATATTATCCAGTGGTGGTTCTGACCACACAAAAGTCACCAGTGACTTTAAGCAGACCAGAGACATCAAGAATAACATCTAGCACCTTGCAAGTGTTCACAACTTGAGCTCACGAGTCAAGGTGAGTGCCAAAGAGAAAAAGGCAGGTCGGGGCCACGGTCAAGTGGAAAATGCCACCCACTGGACACCAACAAAGGCCTGAATCCCTCCCGGGTCAGACTCCGACAAGGATCCCTCTCGTAGGACGCTTTCAAGTCCCCACTTCTGAGTCTCCTAATGGCTACTCGGTGAATCGACAAGAACCTCGTGTTCTGTGCAGGTACACAAAGAACAGGTACTTGGAAATAGGGAAACCTGGGCTCAATTACCAACTCCATCTGCTACAGACTGTTAGACCTTAGACTCCTAAAGCTGAATGTGTTGAGCCAACATTTGAACCCAGATCTTTTGACTCTAGAGCTAACGTCTTTCTTCTGCCAAAGCCAAACCCAGGACAGGATGTACCTGGATGAGGCCAAAGCTATTCGGTAGGGGCTAGGAAATGTACTGCTAGGGGGAAGCTGCAGCCGAGAGGTCTCCGGGCCCAGAATCAAGGAGATTCAATCTGGTCCCAGATTTGTCCTAGCTGTGTGACCCTGGGCGAGTCAAATGATCCTATGTGCCTCAGTTTCCTCATCTGTAAAATGAGCAAACCACCCTGAGAAAAACCCAAATGGGGTCGGACGGGACTGAACGACGTGGACAAAAATCCTACCCTGGAACCCCATGATGACTGCTCTTTACAAACCCAGAATTCCCAATGCAGACCTTGTTAAAAGTAGTCAAGCAAACGGCTGTTTCTCTACGGGCCCATATCGAGCCGTAAGTGCAGGTGGCAGACCATCACGGTCTCATACAACAGGGAAAGCACGAATGCGTCCGTGAGGCGGACAGATGGACAAACAGGCAACCACCAGCGGCTCTCACCTGCAGCTCAGCTTGAACTGCTTGATGATGTTGCTGATCTTCTCAAACCTATGGACATCACGTTGTTCTTTACACTGGTAATGGGAAATGACCTGTGGGAAAAAAAAAGATCCAGCCACCAGTAAGTACAAAGGACCTGAGAGACGATGGCACGCAAGGGGAGCTCCCTTGTCTACCACCTTCTGCAGTGGAAAACCTTTCCTTTTCAGTTCCACGCTATATGTGTGACATCAAATAAAACCTTTAACCCACGCTCGGTTTTCTGAACATCACCAAAGAGTGACCGGGGATCCTGCAGCCGAGGAGACGCTGTACGAGGAGGCCGGGCACCTGAAGATTCTCGAAGCCTCCATTTGAGCATCAAGTCGCAGCCTTCGGCTCTAAGGCTCCAACTCTTGAAAGCCACCAGCTGCGAGAATCGGGATGAATTGTCTAGGCGCCAAGTGATCAGAATACACTGAAGGCATATTCTTCCTCATACCGATGCTTCCTGGTCTAAGGATGATCTATCTCATCGGAGTCCTTGAGGCCATGATCGGTCATGGTTCAACATTCGATGCAAGACATATAGAGCTGTTTAGAACTCTGGAGTTGCCCGGATAGAGAGTCTCAAACTTCTCTTCAGTTGGACGTCTTGGCTAATGGGCGAGGGGGAGGAAAATGGGGACTCATCCCAGGGAACAATCCTAACGGTTCCCTGGTAATTAAGAAATGTGTTTCTAATAACTCTAAGCCCCTGAAACAGAATATGATTTCTGTGACTCGGTTTATTTGCTTACGTAGAGTAGCTATGGCAATTGCCTTCCATGAACAAGAAAAGTATCCTTTACTTATTAATGACTTCCCCCTGCCCCCCGGCAACTCTTGCCCATCACAGACGGAGATCGACATCCCCTCGATAAAATCGGAACCCCAGGCAGAGAAGCTCAAGACCACGGCTATTACCTGCTACCCGCTGAAGACCCAGGCGCCTCCCCCAGCTTCCCCCTGCACTAACCTCAGGTAAGGCTTCTGGGAGTTCAAAGGAAAGCTCAAAGTCTGGGAGGTATGAAGTATTCAGGTAGTTCAGCAACATCACAGGCTAAATAACCAGGCTTCGGTGGGCTACTTTGGGAGCTGGACCCATTTTAATTTTAATTTCAATTTAATTTAAACGGGCATGCCATTTTAAAATATTTCCTGGTGTTGATTCTAAATGATAAATCCTGCCCACGGCTCCACCGGACCCTGCTTGTACTTTGCACAAACCTTTAATTTTTCCTTATTCAAGGCCTCGAATGGGAAATTTCAGGCTGGAAGGGGCCCTGCAGATGTTATTTATTCAATACCACTTATTTTGCAGAGGGGAGAACCAAAGCCCAGACAGGCTAGGTGACTTGCTTCAGATCATAAAAGAAGAAATGGCGGAGGTCAGATCTGAATCCAGATTGGCCGACCCAAAGCAAATGGAGCGGCTCAATCTGATCCCTAAAATACACTGAATCCCGACCGTGTAGGAGCACGTAACCGGTTAGCAGAGGCCATTACTGCCGCAAAATCCCAGGAAGGAAGAGCAGAGTGACAAAAGTCAGAGCTCCCAGTGGAGGGGGAGGGGGAGTGTCCAAAGCCCTCCTTCCAGCCCCCTCCGCTTTGAAGGGAAGGGAGTGAGAAGCGAGTCAGAATGTTTTCAAAACCCAACTTTCCCTCTGCCAAGCACACAGGCTCCTGGGAATTCCCTGTTCCCCATAATTAAAAACAAGCATTCCCTAATAATTTCTATTCTGAGCAGAACTAGGAACAGGACCAACTAGAGGCAGCTGGGCAGTGCAGTGGGTAAAGTATTGGATCTTCGAGCCAGAAAAGAACTAGCTTGAAATCTTTCGGGACGCTGGCTGGGTTGATTCTAGGGAAGTCATTTAACCTGCTACTGAGGCTCTAATTGTCTTGAGTCGCAAGAGACCTTGGGGACCTTACTGAGTCCAATGTCCCTATCTCACAGCTGAGAAAATTGAGGCTGAACCAACTTGCCTCCACTCATATAGCCAATAAGTGGCAGAGGTGAGATCTGAACGCTGTTCTCTCTGACTCCAGGACCAAAGAGACTCATGGTCCAGTGGCATCGTGGCTTTGAACCTGGGCAATGAAGACTTCAGTTGACCACCATTTTGTGTTGATTTTTATTACCAAAGAGAAGAATGGTCAGAGACAACGTCCAAGAGTTCTCAAGCGTGTTAGGGGATTTGAGCTCATTCATAGGACGAGACTCAAAAGCCAACAAGTACGTTCTACAAATCAAGAGGCAGCGCCAGTTGCTAAGTGGGCAAACAGCCTCGGTGAAGGTGAGCAACCGGACCCAGATGAACTCCATCCTCAGGTACTGGAAAGATTGACCGGCGACCCATGTCACCAGAGGTGATCTCGGCAGAAGTAAGAAGCACGCCAAGATGCATAGATGATTGCAGAAGGGCAAAGGCCGGGATCTTCAAAGAGAGGAAAAGAACACAGCCTGACTACAGATCAGTGACTGTGGCAATTCCTGGCCTAACCCCAGAATGTATTATTAAACACTGGTCATTAATAAATGTCTAGAGAAGGAAGCGGTGCTCACAAAGAGCCGGCCTGGCTTCAGCAAAAACAAGTTATACCAGATGATCTCTTCTTTTTTTTTTTGGACAGGGTCATTAAGGTGGTGTGAGGCAGTGGGTAGGGGGCAAGTCTTGGAGCTGACACACCCGTGTCCAGTATCTGACACTGCCCGGCCACCTAGTGGCCCACAGTGCCCCAGTCAGCTCCAGAAGCCTATATGTTAGTGTCTAGATTGGATTGAATCTCCACTGGGGAGGAAAAGCCCCCCAAAATGATGTTTCATAAAGTCTCTCCTCAAAGAGAGAGAAATGGGAGCCTGACAATAATACAAGCAGGTGAGCTAAGATCTGACCGAATGACTCAATGTCAACTCTGGAGGGGTTCTAGTACCCCCAGCCAGTGTGATTTCACAGAGTTATGGGTAACTCACATCAAGCCACGGCTGGCTGGCTCACCAAATGAGACATCGGATTAGAAGGAGCGGCTGACACGCACAATGACTGAGGCAGGTTCCCAAAAGACTGGGCCAAATCCAATCAGATGATGTTTTACAGAGCTCAGTGGCAAGTATTGCCCATGGGTTCGAATAATTGATTTCCCAAGTGCATTATAGGGTCCCTCTCCAAAATCCCAAAGGGGTTTAGTGGACCACAAGCTGGGCCATGATACACACGGCAGCTGATTAAGCAGAAACCAAAGACACAAGGAGGGCAAATGGAAATCTTCAAGATGTCAAGTAAAAGAGGCAGGGGACCCTGTTCTGTTGGACTAATGAGGCCCTGGCCTGGGGGATCTTCAAAGTCCCTTCAGGGACTGGCCCCTGAACAGACTGCTTGGATTTTTGGTAACTGGATTAAATTATCTAAAGTCTACTTTTTATTTTGGAGCCCTACTGTTTCCAAAGTGAACTTTATGAAAATGCTAAATTCGGATCTTTTTTTCAAATGATTTCAGAAGATTTCATTTAAAACAGAGTTCCACCTACAGTCAAAAAAAAGAAGAAAAGACAAAAAGAAGTAAGAGTTTGTTGTTGTGCTTGAAGTGTTGAAAGACTCAAGGAAGAAAAATGCACTTCCCAGAAGCCTTGGGTATTTTTTTGTTTAGAGCATCCCTCCTCGTGGGGTTGGGCAGAAAAGACCTTTGGCTCTTGAGCCATACATCCTGGGGCCCGTGGGGCTCCTGGCTACCAGAACAAGTGGCCTGCTCAGGCCAAATGAAGGGGAAGGAAGGCCCCACTAGGGCGCAAAATCTCAGGTTATCTAGTCCAAAGCACCCCTCGACAAGAACGCCATCTTTCTAGTCCCGGCTGATCGGTCACCTGGCTCCAGCTTGAAGCTCTGAAGGATCAGGCCCATGTCCAGAGCAGCCGAGGCGGCTTGTTTCCCTTTGAATCCCTGAATGATAAGGAAGGTAAGTGCCAAATTTGGACTCCTACTCTCTCAACTCTCACGCACTGCGGCTGGCTGGCTCTACCCTCCGGGACAGCCCGGTTCCGGTTCCACAAGAGAGCTCTTCAATTACCTGCAGTCCTCGGGCATGTTCCCTGCCCACTCCCAGGACAAGGAGTTCATCCAGATTCTCCCACCATGCACTTTTTCATTTTCTTTTCTATTTTTTTCCTGTACCTTTTCAAATAATGTGATCAAGCAAAGGTGATAATTCAGGCAAAAAAAAAAAAAACCCGAGGGCGAAGGTCACTTTATACCGCCCACTTTCCCAAAATGATCCCCTCTGCAAAGTGAAGTGCATTTACACCTGAGTAGCTAACAAACAGACTACCCATCAGGCCATTCTAGCTGCCCCCATTTGGGAAGCAGTAACCCCAAAGAAATGGCCACATCCCATGAAGCCCCATGCACCCAGGCTGCCGCCCCCATTGCTCAACCAACACAAAACCTGTCCAACTCCCAGAATTCTCACCAGGAAGGTAGCTCTTTCAAAGAGAAGCACCTCATCCGCCTCAATAATCTGAGCAAAATTTCGCAGGTTCATTTCCAACTGCTGAACGTTGGGGATGAGCTGGTAGACGATACTAGACCAAGCCTGCCGGGAGAGAGGAGAAGGCTGACTGTGAGATCTGGAGAAGGCTGACTGTGAGATCCAGGGCAGGCCGACTGTGAGATCCAGGCTTGCTCTTGCAGACAGAGGAAACCCCAAGCCACTTTAGGGGGGCCATTTATTTGCAGAAAGACAACAACCCAGGAGACAAAGTTTTGCAAATAGTTTTACTGCAGAAACCCAGAGGGCCAGCAAGCATTTTAATTTAACTCAACTCCTGGGAAGCTTTTCCACAAAGATTTTCTCCCCTTGGCAAGGCCTAGATGTGAAATTTCCTTTTTTCACTTAACTCTCCAATAAAGGCTCAGGATTTAGGGACCAAGCCAAAGGTCTACTGGAAGAAGGGGGGGAAATGAATGGAATTGAATGGAAATTAGCAATTGATTGTTACTCCAATTAAAACCTTTGTTAAATACTGCAATGCCTTCATTAACATTTGGAAGGGAAAAATCCAGGCCAGCACAGGTCATTAAAATTCATCAAGCCCCTCTACTTCTCTAGCAGTTGCCTTGGGGAAAGGAGCAAGTGGGGATGGGAAAGGAGAAAGAGGGGATGGGAAAGGAGAAAGAGGGGATGGGAAAGGAGAAAGAGGTGATGGGAAAGGAGAAAGAGGGGATGGAAAAGGAGAAA
>JAJPUD010015102.1:5374-38640 GCA_023553655.1 Myrmecobius fasciatus
ACAGAGCCTATATAATTTCTCAGATGGCTAAAAGAAGAAGAAGACAGTTTTCCTGGCTGAGAATGTGCAAAATCTCAGCAAATTTCAGTGGCAGCTGTCTGAACATAAACCAGGAAAGAATCTCATCCCAAATCCTAGAAATTGCAGAAAATGTTACTTAAATAGAGCAATATCTAAATCACTTTCTCTTTCCAAAGCATAGCAGTTTCAAATAGAATAGTACTTTGTAAGATCTGATGTCCCCTTTTAAAATGCAGACAGTTTTCTAGGACATTCCAATCAAATTGTCTGAGTTTGGTGTGTTAGGTCATGGCAACAATAGTGCCCCATTTGCATATTTAAAACAGACTCTTGAATAATATACATTATTTACTAGAGGCTTTATACTTGCAAATGTAGTGAGAGATTAAAGACTCTCTTGGGCCCCACCATCCTAAAGGTATATTTGGGACTTCATTTAAGTGACTCAGCCTGACAAATATACATACCACATTGCATCCAAACAACATGGTCTAACATTTTCTTGTCATGGCATAACACATTTATATAACTAACATGACCTAATAATTTTATAACTATCACACTTACCTAGTTAACATAATCCAAAATATTTTTAGAGATAGCCTTTATTGAGTTAATCTAGATTAACCCATTTTAAACAAATTACATTTTCAGAAAGCTAACATTACTCAAAATATTCATATGCATACTATGCGTTATGGCACATAGGTTAAGTCCTCATTAGAAACAGCAAGATTTGAACCAGACAAGTCACTTACTATCTTAGTGTCCTAGGCAATTCCATTATATTCTAAACTAGGAATGATTTGTAAGTTTGTATCAAAAAATAGAATTTCTATAATGGAAGTTCTCTATCCCAGTGACATTAAAAATGACAAAAAACAAGCATGTTTATGCATAGTCTAGTACATTTATAGGGAAACATGTTCAGAAATCTAGAAGGTAGCACTATTTGTGCAGCTAATATATTTTCTTTAAAAGAGAACCACAATGAGGAGAAAATACTCATAGACTTTTGCTCATCCTATAATCTCTTACCAAAAAAAAAAAAAAAAAAAAGCTCATCCAAATAGCCTTATACTAATAGAATGAGAAATAAAATGTGTTATCTGAATTTATTTTTCTCTACTTTTTTTCCTCTTTCTTTCTATGGGTTCCTCATTTTTTTTTTCCATGAATGCCCATTCTATCAATCATTGAGAAAAGTAGGCTATTTTATTCCCTACTTAAATGTCCTGCAAGTCCTGGCAAAACAATTCATCTAGTGGGTAACTGGAATATTCAAGGAGGGGAAGAGATTTTCATGAGCTCTTCAGCACAATCCTCAGACAGTTGGTAATGATCAAGACTCTGAAACTGGTTGCTGGAAGACATATTCTTTTTGTGGTAGAAAAGAGTAGTACATATTATATATGATGATGATCTATATAACACATACTTTATGTGATCATGCTAACCACTATATACACTGCTTATTTTCTTAAACCATACCCTAAATTGTAAACTATTATATATTACAAACCAATTTTGATTCTGTGGTTGTGGATCATAAGTCCATATCATCAATGACACTATTATTTCTTGGGCATATGATGAAGCCAACTTCAAGAAGCAAAAAAAAAAAAAAAAAGAAAAGAAAAGAAAAGAAAAGAATATTTTTAAAAAGTTCAATAAAGTAAAATAGGAAGTCTTTTACTATTGCAAAACCACTGATCTTTCTTTTTAGTAATACTTATTTGGAAAATAGACTACACATTCTTCTATTTCTAATAGTCAAAGAAATATATACACATACATTCATATATGTATGTGATTGTTGTGAGAGACACACAGAGATAGAGAGACAGATAGACAGAAAGAGAGATGGTTATTGTGTAGCATATCATAAAGTTTTTAGTGATATCAGTAGACACTCCTTAACAGGAAGTAGTAAACTTAAACCCTTTGAAATAAAGAAACATAATTCTATCCTAATATAAAGATCTGTGTGTATGTGGTTTGGGGAGGAATAGGTATTTTGAAGATAAAAATTACCATTTGTATCATAAAAATATTTTTCAGAGCTTATATCTTCACTCTGACCTATTCACTATGTTTTTGTCCGTTTTGTATTTATTTATTTAGTAATGTGTCAGTTTTCTAGATCTTGGTGGCAGGAACATGAGCATACTTGGCAGTGGCTCTACAAAATTGTGGAGCTGGTGAAATTTCTCCTCACTGCCTTTTTACTTCTACTTTTTATGTATATATGTATATATGTAGGTGGCTCAATGAATAGAACAGTAGGCTCTTGTCTTCTTGCATTCAAATTCAGCCTCAGACACTAGCTAGATTTGTGACTCCTGTGCAAGTCATTTAAGACTGCCTCAGTTTCCTTATCAGTAAAATGAGCTAGAAAATTAAAAAGCAAAGAACTCCTATATTTTGGCTAAGAAAAACTCAAATAGAGTCCCAGTCAGACACAGCAGGAAAAACAATTGAAAAATGAAATGGCTCAATATCTTCTTTATCTTTAGTCCCTAAATTGATTCCTGATAAATTATTAGGTAGTTTAATAAATAAATATTATAAATATAAATAAATAAATAAATAAATTATGTTTTGTTTTGTTCAAACTGTCAAGATTTAAAAGGAACTTAATGGGAGGATATAGTGGGGAATTTAGACAATGTGACAAATGTTGGGGGTGGGGGATGAATTTAGGTGTAATGTAAAGGTGAAAGCAATCTGATTCTAATTGTCCATCCATAGGTCCTAGGCCAAGCCCTATTTGGTTTGTGTCCTGATTGAGTCAGATTGAATGTAAATAAGTCATTTCTGCTTTAGCCAGAAATCCTGACCATCTTCCCTTCCCAGATTTATTCATTCATCCATTTATGCATTTAGATTTTTTTTTGAACTAGGTGAATGAGGAAATTCTTTGCCTCAATTGCTATCTAGTCTTAAACACTGAATAGGTGCTGCCTCAGTCAGACTGAGACCTTTTGAAGACCTTAGCATAAAAAGGTCAAAGTCTCCCACTGTATCCAGGGCCATCTCTAGTCATTCTGATCTATATCTGGCCACTGGATCCAGATGGCTCCAGAGGGCAAAGTGAGACAGGTGACCTTGTCCAGCTCTCCCTCACTTCAATCCAATTCACATGCAAGTCATGGCATTACCTCCCTAATGTCATGGTCTTCTTTGAGAAGGAAGGACAAACAATAGCAACATTGGAAGGGTTTTCCTTGGCTTTCATCTGATGCTACACAAGAAATCTCTTCTTTTGTCCCATTTGCTTTTTCAATGTAAAATCCATCACCAAATTTTCTGGCATCACATGACCAAACATGGCATGACTAATACCAGTAAAATTTTGTTATAGCATAGCCTAGAGCAGAACGATTTTTAGTGGGACCTTTTAAATTATGATTTTTCTTTTCAACAAATTTTAATGTAATGCTTTGTATGGAACATGCCTTTAAAAATAAGGGTAAGAAAGAAATTTAAGTGCCTCAGTATTCTGCCTAGCTGCATGAACTGCATTTTCCCCCTGACATTTTATTGAAGTATTTCCCCTGAAGGTGTTTTTTTTCTAATATATTGTGTAAAAAATAATGAATATAGCATAGCCTAATAATTTACTTGTGTAGTCTAGAGCATAAGTACTTAATAAATGTTTGTGGATTGGTTAATATGATCCATTGAATTACAATGGTGATTTAAAGTAAAATACTTTGAAATGACAGGTGGCATTTCATCCAGAGAGCAAAACTTCAAACCCTTAACTTGTGTAATCCTGGGAAACTCACTCAACCTCTTTCTCTCTTTTTTTTTCCCAGTTACCTCATCTGTAAAATAGCGGTCCTAATTAGCAGCTATAATTAGCAGAAATAATAAATGTAATGGCATTTCTCTGGGCTTTGAGGCCCAAAAGGAATGGGTAGGGTGTGGAGGGCCACAGATAGTGGGGAATCTTGGGCAAGGTATAAAACCCTTTAGTCTAGGAAAAGGAACCCTTCTGATAGTGTCTGGTTCTGGCTCCCCATCTCCACTTCAAGGATTCTCTGCTTCCTGAGAAGTCAGGGGGTTGTGACAACCTGTATTGTAACTAAAGCAGATTGATACCAAGTGGCAAAGAGATATTTACACACAATAGCAAGCTGTTTATATGGTCCTGGTTGCACAGTATATAGTTAGCACATGAGCAGTGTGCTATAGTTATGTAATGGTAATAATGAATGGTTTTCCATTTCCTTCTCCAGCACTTTTTTTTTTCCAGTGATGAACTGAGGTAAATAGGATTAAGTGACATGACCAGGATCACACAGCTTGTATCTGAAATTGTATTGAAACTCAGATCTTTTTGACTGCCAGCCTCATATTCTATCTACTGTCCTGTTTTCTGATTAATCCAAAGGATTTCCCACCATACTACCATCATCTATTATATTCTTTATCTTCTTCAGCAACATAGATAAAGATCATTATAGATTTCCCATTCACATTTTTTTTTCAAACATGGAAACAGATGTATAGAGAATAAATGATTTGACCAAGAAAAAAAAAAAGAGAAGCCAATGATAGGAGGCAGGTCTTCAAATATACCATTCTAACATGTGCTTGCCAGAATATGTTAAAAGCTTGAGTATGTCATATGGTTACTTGTGTCAATTTTTATACTTCTATGCAAATTGGGCATTAATTATTCTTATTTTTAACTAGACAGAATTTGCCTGTACTTGCATCCTTACATCTACATGGCTGCTACATGAAAGAGATATTAAATCAGGTGCAGAGTGCAAAAACTTAGTAAAAAAATATGTCAAAGAAAATTTCATTGAAATGATTAAATCACTTTTTTTTTTTTTTTAATGACAGGATGCATCATCTGTCATGGAAGGAAGTGTGTTTTGGTTACCACTTCAAAACTTCTGTTAAGATTGTCCAAGGCATGTGTTACTTCAGGAAGAGACACTTCCTAGGTCATTGAACATTTGCCGCTGAACATATGTTATCTCACAGTGACATACATCCCACAATGTTTTATTACATAGTGATCTGAATATTTTATGGGCTTTCTGAATAGAAAGATAATTGATGATAGAAAACTGGAGGAGACAGTCAATAGCTTTTTTGTTGATGGCATTTATAAGGCTGTCAATTACGTGCTTGTCATTTGGTAGAGGAAAAATATTTATTTCTGAAACAGACATCAAGACAGACCCTTAACCAAAAGTGCAGTATATGAAGAATGGCACCAAGGGGGGAAAATTCATTCTAAGCTGGAAGCTGGTTTTATTAGCTGACAGGACTAAAGAGCTTGAATTAAGTGATGATGACCTTGGTTATTTACCTTGTTCACAATTTGTTCATGAGAGAAACTAAAAGTAGCTACTTGTGTTTTGCTGACAGGGAAGACCAATTTGTTAACTGAAATATTTATGCTCAGTCTACAGAATAAAACTATGTTTTACACCAACAAAATTGGCTTTAAACTGCTTTTTATATACAGATATCTATTTTGAGGTGGAAAGAAATTTCTTTTGCTGGTCTCTCAAAAACATTTTCAGGAAGCATTTTTAATATATTGTTTAAGAATTAAAGAAAAACTTAGAATTAAAAAGACAGAAGAATCATAATATCATAAATTAGAACTAGAAAGGACTTTTTTAGAGCTGGACTAGATGTATCATTTCCTTTTAAAGATAAGGGATCTTTAAAAGCTTAAAGAAAGCAAGTGATGTTTTGGAAAGTAAAATCTAAATCAGAGGAGCTGGATTTGTGCCTCTTGATTTTCTTATCTTTGAAATTACTAAATTATGTGAGATGACTTCCAAAGGACCTCACCAGCTTTTAATTTCTGATTTTATAATCTGAAAGGTCACTAACATAAAGTAATTGTATTATGACCCTGAAATTTATTAGAATTAACTCACTTCTTATCTTTTGCCTAAAAGTAATTAATTAGCAAAATTGTCATTTTTCTGAAAAATAATAATAATATATCAAAAACAGTTGATCATTCAGTGAGATCCCAAGAAAAATAGAAATTTTAATTTTTAATAAATTATATTTCATAGTGAAAATAATGCAGGACTTGGAGTCATCATCCCTGAGACATTATTATCTGTGTAACCCTACAAATGTTATTGAAATTTAATTTCCTTAATTATAGAGTGGAAATACCTTGCAGAGTGGTTGTAAATTTCAAAAGAAATGTAAATAAATTTCTTTGCAAACATTTAAATACTCTACACCTATCAACTACCATGAAAAATGATAAACATTTATACTAATACACAAAAGAATACATGGCAATAAGACATTGCTGATTAATTGCTGAAGACTGAACAAAACCAACAATAACAAAAATAAAAAACTACAACCACAAAAGAAAAATAGATTTAATTTTATAACTTTATAATATAATTTATAATATAAGTCCTTTCATGCATATTACCTCACAATTCTTATAATATGCTTGTGAGGTAGAAAGAAACTAACACACACACACACACACACACACACACACACACACACACATAGATTTTAAAGAAGTCTGTTCCACATCAATTTAAGACTACAATGGTATTGCAACATTCAGAAATAACTGCTTAGTACTTAATTTTTCCAGTGGTAAACAACTCAATGAAAATTTAAAAAATTCAGCCTGATTACAAATGGCTTTATTTCCGATAGGTGAAAAAAATGGATTTAGGCTAATTAGGGAATATTATTGGGGGTGGTGGGAAAAAACTGAATTGTGCAATTATTTCAGTGACAAAGGCACATTTTAAACAGTACAATTATGAATCTATGCCCCATATATCTTGTCCTGACATAAAGTTTATATGAATTTTAAGATATTGTACATTCACATATACTGTATAGCCCTTAAATTTCATGAGTTATAGCTCATCTGTTACATGTTTAAAAAAAGAAAAAAAAGTCATTTTTTTAGTGCATTCCATGCTCTTCCAGAAAGAGAGAGAGCAACTCAAATGTTCATTTCTTCCTCTATTCCAAGCATGATATAGGCACAGAATTACAATATGCTAAATAACATCTTATGTAGTTTATAGATAGAAATAATTCACTCATTATCGCCTGACACAAAACTTTCCTGTTCATTTTGGCAGCCTTCAGATCATGTTTCTTAGGGTAAGTTTTCTCAAATCCCTAATATAGTCCAGAAAAATGATGTAGTGGGTTTATTGAGTGTCCATCTCTTCATAGAAATTTAATTTGAAGAAATTGTTACAGTCTCTGGAGCAAATACTGAGGGTCATTTTCTATTAGAGAGCATCAGATCTAAAGATTCTTTTGAGTTAAATTATATGATTTTTTAGGTAAATTCTAAATCATTGGCTCCTAAAAACACTTGATATTAGAAATATAGATAGGGTGCCACATAGCTCTTCAAATAAGAGATATAAATAAGCAACACAAGCAAATGGCAAGAATTGTTGGTTAACTACAGGAATTTTGTTATAATGCAATATGCTGTCACTAAAATAATGAAAAATTCATGTTACCTAGGGAATTTTAGGAGTAAAATTAGGAAGACAAGAAAATAGCAATAATTATCCTCTGAACAATTTTAAATAGAATAGTATAACACATATTCTTTCTATTTGTTTTTGAAGGTAATTGGTGTTAAATGAATGAGCTAGGGTCACATAGCTCTTAACTGTCTGAGGCTGGATTTGACCTTAGTCCTCCTGCTTTTCAGGGACACATTCTCTTTCAAAACAAAACAAAACAAAACAAAACAAAAACAAAACTCACTGAGGTCTGTGTGGCATCCTTGAACCACAATGATTTGAAAAGTTACTCAAAGAAATCAGAAGACATTTGATTAGTCAGTTAATAAAACTGTATAAACCACCTACTATATGGCAGTAGTTGTTACTGTTGTTGGTTTGTTTCAGTTAGATCTAATTCTTTATGACAATATTTTGGTGTGTGGTTTGTTCTCCAGATCATTTTACAGATGAGGAAACTGAAGCAAAAAAAATTAAGTGATTTGACTTGTATCTGAGGCCAAATTTGAACTCAGGAAGATGTCTTCCAGACTTTAAATCTGGTGTTCTATCCACTGTGACACTTATCTGTCTCACAACATTGCAAGTATTGTGTTAATTACTTATAAGAAAAAAACAAAAAACAACTCTCCCACCCCCCAAAAAAACCTCAAACCCCAGTAAAGACGCTGTCTGCTCTCAAAGAACTCACCCTCTAATAGGGGATACAGCAAATAATCGATACAAACACATTATAAATGAAATAAATTAGAGATGATCAGCAGAGGGAAGACACTTAAATTAAGGGGGATGGAGAAAAGATTTCTTTAGAAGATAAGCTGTTGACTGAGACCCAAGGAGAGCCAGGAGGCAGAGATGAAAAAGGGGAATATTTCAGTATTGGGTGAAAGTCCATAAAAATGGTCAGCCAGGAGATGCAACATTTTGTTTGAGGAACAGCAAGAGAATCAGTGTTTTTGGATTATATACTATGTTTTGGGGTGTCAGATATTAAAATAACAGTACTTGAGGTCAGGTTACAAAGGCCTTTGAATGCCATTTGTATTTTATATTGGGGATGATTAAAGCCATGAAGGGATACTCATTGAAAGTCCTGCTTCCCATCAAACATTCATTCCGTAGGAGGATTTTTGTTGTTGTGGTGGTGGTAGTAGTGGTGATGGTAGTGGTTCTTTTTAAATCAGTGCAGGTAAAACTAATTATTATATTTATTACACATTGAAAGGTGTTTTAATATTCATATGGAACTTCCTTTTCATCCTTCACTTGAGATACATGGTGGTAGAAAGTTGATCTTGAGATACATTAGAGATGTCAGTTTGGGCAAATCACTGAACTCCTCTGTCATCCTCCAAAGCTCCAAACTGCACCAAAAATGCCAAACTGTTTTCAATAATGACAGGGCAGCTCTCTATCCTAGTGAAATGACACATCCAGTTCTCGTCCCTTTTCTGCCAATCAGAGAATTGTCGAATTAGAAATAGTATATGATCTCTGATGTACATGAAAAACTCCTGAAGGTCATATTTAAAGTCAATGTTTGAATGACTGACTACATATGGTAGTCATAGTGCTTCTTTTGGGATTTTTAGTGAGAAATTGCATTGGTTGGCAAGGAAAACAGAAGATGAGAAGGATGTCTATTTGTTTGATCTGCTTATTGTTATTGTTTGTCCTTTGTTCTCAAAGAGAAACATGATATCAGAGAGGGGATGCCATGACTTGCAAGTGAATTGGATTAAGGTAAGGGAAAGCTGTGCAAAGTCAGTCTCATTTTCTCCTCCTGCACCATCTGGGTTTAGTGGCAAGATACAAATCAGTACCACTGGAAATGGTCTTAGATGCAGTGGGAGACCTTGTTCTTTTAAAACTAAGGTCTTTAACAGTCTCAGTTTGATTGAGGCAATGATGTTCAATAAGTGATTAGATAAGAAATGAGGTAGAAAATGGACTCTTTTATCTAGTTTTAAAAAAATATTCTTGGAGGGGGAGATCCTCATGATTTCTGACCAAAAGAGCAACAACTGCTATTTACATTCACTCTCAGTCAATCAAGGTTCAAACCCTGATCAAGTGAGAACAGGCCAGAGACCTATTGTTTGTCAAACAATTAGAGCCAGAGTGATTCAGATTTAAGGTAAGGTCCTATCCAGTAATCCCCAAGATATCTTTTGTTTAAAATTTACATTCCTTTGGGCAGAGCATCAACAGATAAAGATATGATACCCTATGTGGACATTGAGAAAGGAAGGGAAAGAAGAAAAATCAAAGGAAAGGAAAGCAAAAGAGCTGACCAGTTCCAGTGGGACCTTCAGTGGGGCAGCTCCTGTTTTTACTCACAGAAATTATTTTTTGTCCTTCATTCTCAAAGAGGACTATGACATCAGGGAGTGGAAATGAAAACTAAATGACAATTTTTCTCCAATTGTACCTTCACCATAAGCAATGTTGGAGAAAGCTATACAACTATGTAGTCCTGGTCCTTTATAGGTACTTATGTATAGTTTCAACTAGGTCTTTGCTTGGTGCACTGCATTGATCATTAAACTCCTCAAAGACCCCAGAAAATGTCAAGATTCTTATACGAAATAGACGGTGGTTTTCATGGGGTAGGGTAGGGGAAAAAAGAGGGAAGAAGTGGGTTTCTGTGTGAAAAATTCTCTACTTGTGTGAAATCATATGTTTAGACCTTTACTCTCACCACAATATGTGCAAAACTTCATATTAGTCTTGGAAATACAAAGATGAAAAATGAAAAAGTCTCTTCCTTCCAGGAGCTTGCAGCCTAACAGATAATATTATTGAGGGAGGAATGTATTTGTCCTTCTCTTGTTTTGTCAAGGTCCTCAATTACTCTCTTCAGCTCTTTTTACCTCAGTTACCATACTGATCTTCCCATCTTTCTTCTGAGTTTCAGAGGCAGAGGTGTTTCTGTTTCCAAGACTATTTTTTTATCTATTCTGCCAATGCTATCCTTTCTCATTTTCTACACGCCTCAGTTCCCCAATTTTCTCCTTCTTTTGCAATTTCAATGTTTCTCTCATTTTAACTCCTCTGGTTCCATTCCAATCACAGGCCTTCTCTTTGTCTCTAAAAAAGCAAAACAAAACTTTTACTGTTCTCTGTTGCTCCCTCCAATAATATGTAGTATCTCCATGCTTTTCCTTTTTTTATTAGATTTTTGTTTTGTTTTTGCTTTTTGCTGAGGCAATTGAGGTTAAGTGACTTGCCCAGGTCACACAGCTAGGGAATGTTAAGTGTCTGAGACTATATTTGATCTCAGGTCCTCCTGACTTCAGGGCTGGTGCTCTATCCACTGTTCCATCCAGATGCCCCCTTTATTAGATTTAATGAACTTGTGGTCAGTTCTTTCCTATCTCTCATGCTCTTCCTAACTTTTTTTCTTCCCCATAATATTGGAGTTAGTTTCAAAGATCACCAGTGATACCATATTTTTCAAATTAAATCATTTTCATTCTCCTTAGTTTCTCAACAATACCTAAAACTATTGATTATTCTCATTCCTTTAAATTCTTTCCTTGCTCTTCTGACAAGAATTTTCTTTGCTCCTCTATCTCTTTTCTCACCATTGTCTGCTCATTCTCCTGATTACATTTGACATTTCCTGAAGTACAAACAGTTCTCTCAATTCAATTCAACTCTACTTCTCCCTTTCTGCAAATTCTCTCAAAGAACTCAACCTTTATGAAGATAACACCCATATTTATATATCTATTGCTATCCTTTCTCTCAAGGTAGAGTCTTATACCAGGTGTCCCAAAAATCTTGTGCAATTTTCAGCTATCAAGACTTTTTTGGGGGATACTGTATATTTATTACTGAATATCCATGCCCTTTTATCACTTTAAACTTCAAACAAATTTAAAATCTCTGAATTGCCGGAGACTCTTTTCTCACCACCCTTCCCAAGGTCAGTGTCCCAAAGTTCTGTTGATTTTTTTTTTAATAACAAATGCTATGGTCATAGATCTTTTTTAACATCACTGCAACCAATCTTGCTCAGTTTAACATCACTTTAATGGTTTCCATCCTCATTCATCTTTCTGCTTTTTTTTCCCCTCCTGGACTTTTTCCTTTGTACTTCCTCAAGATTCATCTAACCAAAATATTATGTTCATCATGTCACTTCTTCATTCAAAAAATTTTGATAGTTCCTTCCTTGTCTGCAGAACTTAGTGCATACCCCCTGTTTCGGTATTTGAGACTTTATAACAATATATGTTTTACATCCTTTCCAAACCAATCTCCAATGACTATCTAAAATGAACATCTACTCTAAGCAGAATAATTTAATTCACTTTGCTCTTAGTATTCCTTGCTTATTCCTGCTTCTGTAAATTTATATTTGTTGCTTCCTTTGCCTGGGGGAGGAGAATGAAAGGAGTCCTTTCTGCTCTATGTGTTCAAACTCTTCCCAGTTTTCAAAGTTCCATTAAATTACTATCTTCTGTTATATCAATCTCTTTAAATGTCCAAGAATTTATATAAATGTACTTTCAAAAGTTACTCTTCTTTAATACGTGCATCCAATGTGATGATATTCACAGTTAAGTACCAGACCCAAAATGAAAGTTGCTTTTATAAAATACATTATAAATTGAGGAAGAAATATAGTTAAAATTTAACTGTTCAACTTTTGGTTTAGAGTACATAATAAGGTAAATGGTTAAAAAAACATATTGTTATTAGGGGAATAGCACAGAATCTTTAAGGTATGCAAAAAAAATTCCTACCTTCTTTATTGTTTTCTTCAATGATGCCTGTTCTAGCAGATCTGCCAATAAATTCCAAAATAATCTACTCTATGAATTGACTTAACAATTAATTAAACATTATCTTATATGATGAATTATAAACTCATCTATTTATTCCATGTCTCCCTAGTGAAATTACGTCTTCATGACAGAAGAAAACTTACTTTTCTTTGTAGCATTATTGCTATGGAAATAATGGTGTGCTTGTACCATAATATAAAAGCAGAAGTAGAGAGGAAGATTATTTTGTAATTGGTCTAACCTGTCCTATATATATCCATTGACATATAGACATGTCCATAGGTAGAGGATTTTTAGCTGTATGATTTTGAGCAAAGCACTCATTCACCTTAGTCTTTCGTTTTCCCTTCAATAAAACAAAGAACAAGAAAAGCCCATGCATCTACCTGTAAATACATTCACTCTGAAATAGATTATAACAAACGTATAAATAAAAACTCATTTAAATTCTAGGGTATGTCTGTTTATGGAATTAAATTTAAAATGAATCATACTAGGGTCTTTCCCTAGATGCATTAGGGACAGGCTGATTAGGCACAGACACATTTTAATTTTATTCACATGGGTGAAAAACTTTCCTCTTCATGAGGAAACAAGTACTATACAGACGTTCCATCAACTCTGTGAAAAATTTCTGAAACCCTCTCCTAGATTTCTGTCTGCCAAAATGCCTGCTGACTGCAAATGAGCACAAAATGTCAGCTTTTGTTATTTGGAGCACTAATGATGGATTTGAGATATTACTATAACTTTGATTCCAGGATTCATTAATGTAATTTAAGTGACAGAATTTCAAATCCCCATAACAGACAAATGATATTTTTAATAGGAACAATGATCAAACCAGATCATTTCAATGGATTTGATGCCCTAGAGGATACATACATACATACATACATACATATATATATATATATATATATATATATATATGTTTTAAATTGGTAGGTATTTGGAGATTCAAATCAAGATGGAAAAATAATTTCTTCTCACAAGGACAAGAATTTCTGAAAAACCTGGGGTACTTTCCTGGTGATTTTGAACAATGGGTTCAATTCATTTTGCAATTTAAATTCCTTCTTCTGTGTTATCCCACAGGCAGACAACTTTAGTAAGTGACCTTTCATGGAAAATAAGAGAGTTAAAATTTTACAATATTAACCTTTAATTTTTCTATTTCACAAAGAAATTTACACTAAAATTGAGATAATCCTAATGTAAATTAAGGAAAAATAAATTGATTAAAACACTAGTAAGTAAAAAAAAATTCAACTCAAATCCTGTACCACCACACCCATTCTTTTCATTTGGAGACTGAGTTGCATGCATGCTCACTGACTTATTGTATGATAGTCAGTTTTCTGAACAGTGGAAACTACTAAGGCAGCTAGATGACCAAGTAGATAGAGAACTGGGCTTGGAGTCAAAAAGGCCTGATTTAAATCGTGCCTCTTTCACTTACTAGTTGTATGATTATGCACAAGTTACTTTGTCTTTCTTAGTTTTCTCAAATGTAAAATGGGAATCTTAATAGCACTTTCCTCCCAGGGTTGTTCTGAGGATCAAATGAGTTAATCTTTATAAAGCACTTAACACAGTACCTGGCATATAATAGATAATAAATTCTTGCTTCCTTCTTTACCCATGAATCAAAAGATTAAAAGACTTTTTGAGCAAGCCATGCTAGTATCTCAAGTAGTAACAGACAGTAGTTTAAATGCAATCCAAGTCTAGTCTCAGACTATCACAGAGGAAACTAGTTGGGAAACTTTGTAAAGCTGTGCTTCCTTCAGAAGATTAAAAACAATATCACGTTAAATGATATCTAACATTCAGACAATGCCTTTCTTCTGAAGGATCAAAAAGTTATAACGACTTCAGTGCTCATCCCCTTATGGTAATTGCTCATTAAAACAATTATTAGATACATGTCTCTAGCAAGCTCAGAATTTCTCTATTTTTGAAGTGACAGACAACAGCCCCAAGAAAGAGACCTGGTCACAGGAGGTATGCCAAAATGCCTTGTAGCCCTGAAATAGACAGGATGTTGAGCAAAGATCCCTACTGTTGCAGTGGCAAACATCAAGAGTTCAACTAATACTATAAGCCTTAATATCAAGTGTGGTTCAAAGCACCCCTCCACCCCTTTCACCTGCTATATCTATGAAGGATTCCTTACCTGCCCTCCCCCCTACCCCCATATTGCCTCCAAGTTGATTAGAAAAAATAATCTCTGCAGTCATGTGATACGGTAATATAAGTGAACATCTTTGTGCCAAATGATGGCTACTTATTAATTTTGTCCTTTTTCTTTGTTACTTTACTTTTTTCATTTCATCTTTCTAGTTCTGTTCAAGTCATCCATTAACTAACATTATTAATCGCCTACTATGTGTCAGGAAGAAAGAGACAAAATGAAATGGTCCTTGCCATAAAGTAACATATATTCAATCAAAAAAAAAAAACATTGAATGCCAATTATTGTGGCTTCAATAAGCCCCCAAAATTGAACTTCTGTTTGAAAAGGATGCATTTTTAATGAAATTTAGGATCTTCTCATGCTTTTGAACGTTAGAATGTTATTTCTTTTGCGGCTTAAATTCCATCTACTATGTGATCATATAGGAAAAAATCTTGCCAGGTGGCTTTTGATAAAGTTCAAATAATGTCCTTCCTTATGTAGTCACAAGTATTCAAATTCACCCAATTCCAGATTAAATTTTGTAAAATATGATGATGGGTTTCAATCTAAGTGGAAATATTCAGTGTGAACTTGAATAATGGAACTACTTCGGGAGATTACTTATTTGAATTAATCAGGACAGAGCTACAGTAAGTGATTTTCCATGCAAAGATAATGATTTAGAATGTAGCATAAGATCAACTCTTCATTTCCCCCTTTTAAGTAGAAGTAGAAGTTTAGTTAAGGAAGAGCTCACTTAAGGGATCAAGTATGTTAACAAAAAATAGTAAATTATTTACTATAAATAATATGTAATATCATTACAATTAATAAAATTTGTTCCATAAAGATTACATTTAAATTATTTCATTTCAATGCATAAAATATAACACTTTCAGGTATTCTCTCTCATTTTCTGGAAGCCTAATGAAGAAGATAGATTGGAAGGTAAGTAAAAAGGCTAGGGAAAATGACTGACAAAGCAGTATAGCCCCACTCTTCACACACTATTGCAAGAAAAAGGTCAGTTTGGATTATGACTCAGGAAATCTAAAGAGAAATTACAGTAAATCAGTATTCTAGCTAGAGATCATTAATTTGCCCCAGAAGTAAATGACTGGGTAGAGTATATGAAAATCAGACAGGTCAATAGCTTTGTTACTCCCCTTCTGGAGAAGGTTCATGCCTTAATTCTCAGACCCTGCCTTGTGTATATTCATAAATTCCTCTGACATCAGAAAATGAACTAAGACTCTGCCCAGGTTTGAGTGACAGAGTTACAGTTTTTGGGACAGTGTTTTTGCCTACAGCTCTGTTACTGTGAAACTACTGAGCCTCCTAGTTTCCTTAGCAAGGCTGAAGTTAGCAGTTGTCTAGTGAAAGTCCACCCAAGAACAAATGCAGAATTTTGTTGTTTAGACTATGCTCTCTTTACCACTAGAATTCTTTCCATCTTCCCTCCTGTTTCCTGGTTTCCATTGAACTCAGTTCAAGTTCCACCTTTTCTGAGCTTACCCTTGCTAGTTCCCCCAACCCATTCACCATCATTGTTACTAACCTGTTTTAAATTAGCTTTCATCTATTCTGTTCCCAGTTAAAGGAAAATACAGAAGGCAGTCAGTAATATAGCATGTCAACAAGCATTAATTATGTATGCCATAATGTATGCCATAAATGCCAAAACACTGTATGCCAACAATGGAGCTGGGAATATAAATAAAAATTAAAAAAAGATAATCCCTACCTTCAATAACCTTGTATTATGATAGGAAAGATGGCAAATAAAAACAAGCTGCAAAGGGTTTGGGGGATTGGAGAGAGAGAGAGAGAGAATGGAATATGATAGAGAAGTAAAGAAGAGTTAAGCCTGATGGGAAATGATTAGATGGCTCTCCTTTCTTAAATGAAGGTTCTGGGAAGAACCTCTGACCCCATCCACACCACTCAGGTTGAGGGGGGGACTCTAAGAATGGAGTATTTCCAAAGTATGAGTTCTAGAACTGAAATGATCTTCTAGTGTGAAATAACAGCCAGGAATATTTATTGAAGAGCCAGAGGATCATACATGATTTACCAGCTCCCATAATAGAAACATTTTATTGCCTACAAAGAAGAAAAAAAATTCAGTGAAGGTACATTGAAGGGAGGATTAAATGTATTAGAACCTAAATAATTTAATTCTAAAGAATTAGAAGGGACAACTCACAAAAACAACAATTTCATTATATGTAACTTAATTTTATACTAATATAATTAAAAATAATGACAAAAAGGCAAAATATTTGAAATGCAAAAGCAGTCCTTAGGGGAAAGTTTTAATCTATAAAAATTTTCATTAATAAAGCTAGAAAGAAGTTAGTAGAATTGGGTGTGCAACTGAAAAGAAATAGAAAAAACAACTTTTAAAAAATAAAACAATGGGGGCAGCTAGGTGGAGCAGTGGTTAGAGCACCAGCCCTGAAGTCAGGAGGACCTGAGTTAAATCTGGTCTCAGACACTTAACATTCCCTAGCTGTGTGACCCTGGGCAAGTCACTTAACCCCAATTGCCTCAGCAAAAAGCAAAAAAAATAAAAATAAAAATAAAACAATGAAATCCAAGATTTTGAAGTTATAAACAAAACAAAAACCATGAAACAGTAAAATAAACTAATCAATAACTAATCCACAAATTAAGAGTGGGGATTTTGGGAATGATAGAAAAAATAGATGAACCACAAATGATTTTCTTTAAAAAAGAAAAATAAACTAAATTAAAATTATCAAAAATGAAAAAGTAATAAATTCACAACTTTAAGAGAAAAAATGAATATTGTTAAGAATTATTTTACACAATGAAGTTGCAACAATGTATGCATATTTGTAAAAATGAAAAATGGTCAAATTAACTGGGTAAGAAATATAACATTTAAATAACTCAATCTCATAAAAATATATGGAAGAATGCACAATTGTACTACAAAATAGAGGAAAACCCTCTGTATTTAGAATCAAATTCTATCAAATATTCAAAGGATAAATAATTTCAACATTACAAATATTATCTGAAAAAATAGCAAAAGAATGTGGTTTTAATACTTAAAGTATTTCAAAACACTGACAGAAAGCTAAAGACCAAAAGTTTTAAAGGATATGTATGCAAACCTTTGTAATCTATGTATCAAAAAATAGGCTAAATGAACATCACAAAAATATTAAACATCATTACCAGGTTAGATTTATATTATCAATTTGGGACTGAGTTATATTAGGAAAACTATAAATGTAATAGGCCATATTAATAACAAGAATAACAAAGATTCTGTAATTATACCAATAGATGCAGAAAAAGCTTTTTAGTAAAATACAACATCTATGCCCATTTAAAAAAATAGTAAGAACACCAAAAAAATATAAGCATAAGTGTATCTTGTTTAAAAATATGCTAAATCATATCTGTTTAAAACAAAGAGCCAGTATTACAGGTAAATTAGAAACTTTTCTAAAAAAAAAAAGAACTAATGTAAAGAAAGCTATTATCACCAATATTATTTGATATTAGTGTAGATTTAGTGTAATAAGTCTAGTCATAAGGATAAGAAAAAATTTTAAAAATTGAAGGAATATAAAGAGAGGAGGGAAATCCTTTTTTTGTAAATGAAATTTTGATTCATTTAGTGACCTCTGGAGAGTCAACTTAAAATTAAAATAAAAACTTCGACCAAGTAACACATCATAAAATAAGTCCAAAAAATCATTATAATTTCTGTCTATAACCAGCATAAATACAAGAAGAGAAGATATAAAGAGAAATTTCACTTTAAAAATTACAAAATGTATAAAATCCTTGGTAATTTACTTACCAGAATATATAAGGACCATATGATATCAACTTTAAAATACTAAATTTTTAATAAATAAACTAAATAAATAAATAAATAAATAAATAAATAGACCTGCACAACTGAAGAAATGTTAATTACTCATTAGGTCAAATAAAATTAAAATTCACCCTTAGTTTTTAAAATTTATTTAATGCTATAGTACTGAAATCCTCAAAGGATTACTTAATAGAATAATAAAAATGATGTAATTCATCTTATTGTTGCTGTCATTTCAGTTGTGTTCAACTCATCATGACCTCACTTGAGATTTTCTTGACAAGGATACTAGTAGTTTGCCATTTCTTTCTCTAACTCTTCAGGAAGATGAGGAAATTGAGGCAAACAGAATTGAGATTATCTGAGGGCCACACAGCTAGTAAGTAACTGTAAGCCTGGATTTGAAATTGCAAAGATGAAGCTTCCTGACTCCATCCCAAGTGATCTATCCATTGTGACATCAAGCTGCCAACATTTAAAGGAACTTGAAAACTAAGAATTTTTGAGAAAAATAATTAATAAAGTGAGAAATAATATGGTCTAACATTTTCAATTCTTAAACTTAAAAGCAATAATCATCTGGTACTGCTTAATTAGTGAAAAAATTATGTACACAATAAAGAGAAGAAAACTAAAACTTTAAACTAGTTTTTATTCAATCTTAAGGTCCTTGTGACAGGGATACGAATTCATCACTTAACAAAAACCTTTGTGAAAATTGGAATGCAGTGTGGCAGAAACTATCAATAAACATCTCAAACCATATAGCAAAATAAACTCTAAATTGATATTTAACAGATATAAAAGGTTATATCAAAGCTCATATCATGAATAAGTTAAAGAAGCAAGGGAAAAGATCAACTTTCATATTTATGAATAGAGGAAGAGTTCTTGACCAAAGAAGGAATGGAGGGAATCATATCACATAGAATGTATAATTTTGATTACATATCATTAAAAATGTTTTCATTAATAAAATAAGTGTAGCTAAAATTATAAGAGAAATAAACTGAGGGGAAAATATCTTTGCATCTTTTTTTGCCTAAACTTATGCCCTCAATTTCTTTGTCTTGTCATTGCTGCATCTATATTGCTTGGAGTTAGCTAGGTGGTATGGTGGATAGAATGCTAGAGTTGCAGTCAGGAAGACCTGAATTTAAATCCACCTTAGATACTTGGCAGCTGAGTGACTGGGCAAGTCACTTAACCTCTGCATGATAAAAGTTATTTTTTTATAAAATGAAGATAATAACAGTATCTATTTCCATGACTGTTATGAAGGCAAAATGAGATAACATTTGGAAAGTTCTTTGAAAACCTTGAAGTGTTGTATAAATAATTAGCTTTTATTATTATTATCATTATTATTACTTCATTACCTTAATTATTGATACAAAAATAATATTTGTATAGGGTTAAGCAGCCAAAAAAATTAGTTGGAAAAAAACAGTTCAAGGCCAAAGACTGACAGAGGCAAGTCAACTACTCAAAAGCATAACAAACATAATGGTCTTTAAAAATAAAAGAATCATGGGCATGGAGAACAAGAACAAAAAGGGAAATTAGTATATCCTATTATATATGAAAATCTGGTTACCAATAGTTTAGTTTAGTTTAGTTACCCCTAAATTGGAGAAACTTAGAATTATAAGAAAACCTCAAAGAAAACCTAATCCCAAATATTTGGATGCATACCCAGAGATACACACACACACACAGACAAACACATAGGAATTCTCACACTGAATACCAAATTAAGGTGAAAATAGATAAATTATTTAAATATAAGGGTGATTATATAAGTAAATTAGGAGAATATGGAACAATTTATCTGTCTCTGATATATGTCTGATATATAGGTAAGGAAAGAGATCATGAACAAATAAAAGATAGAGAGGATCACATACAATAAAATGGTCAACTTTAATTCCATGAAATTTAAAAGGTTTTGCACAAAAAACCCAGTGTAGCCAAAATTAGAAGGAAAGTAAGCAATATGGAAAAAATTATAGCAGGTTTCTCTGATAATGATCAAATAAAGGCCTCACTTCTCAAATATATAGGGAACTGAGTCAAATTTACAAAAAAAAAGTTAGTCCTGAATTCATAAATATCTAAAGGATATGAATATATAATTTTCAGAAGAAAATATCAAAGCTATCAATAGTCACATGAAAAAAAATGCTCTAAATCACTATTGATTAAAGAAATGCAAATTCAAAAATTCTGAGATCACCTCACATCTTTCAGATTGGCCAACATGACAAAATAATAAAAATGACAAATGCTTTGAAGAATGTGGAAAAATAGGGACACTAATGCATAATTGGTAGAGTTATGAATTGCTCCAACCATTCTGAAAAACAACTGGGAATTATACTGAAAGGGCCATAAAACTATGTATACTCTTTGACCCAGCAATAACCACTATTATAAAATGTATTTTAAAAAAAAGGAAAAGGAGCTATTTGTGCAAAAAATATTTACAGCAGCTCTTTTGTGATGAAAAAGAATTGGCCGTTTAGGGAATGCCTATCAATTAAGGAATGGCTGTACAAGTTGTTTTATTTGATTATGATGGAATACTATTGTCTTATAAGAAATGACAAGCAGGATGGTTTCAGAAAAATTTAGAATCTTAAATGAATTCAAGCAAATCAAATGAGCAGAACCAGGAGAACATTGTTTACAGTAGAAGCAATACTATAAGGATAATCAACTGTGAAAAACAGTTACTCTGATCAAGACAATTCCAAAAGAACCATTATGAAAAATGCTATCCACTTGCAGAAAGAGAACTATGTGTGTTGAAGCATATTTTTTCACTTTCTTTTCCTCATTATTTTAATGTGTATATTTTCTTTTGCAACATGAGTGATATGGAAATATATTTTGTATGAACTCACATATATAATTAATGTCATATCACTTGCCTTTTCAAGAGGTGGGAGAGGTGTAGGAGCAAGGGAGAGAATTTGGAATTCAAAATTTTAAAAAAAATCCAAATGTTAATTTTAAAAAGAGTAATTTTATACATCTAATGAAATAAATCATATTTAAAAAACAACATGTAGGAATCTTTTTTTCTCCATCAGCTGTACATAGTCACCTAATCTAAGTACCCAAAGCATGCCATTTCATTTTTGGAAAACTTCCATTGCAATGAAAATGTTCTTTTTTTTAAAAGTTTATTGTTTAAATTTTTTTCTGATTATACATGTATATTTTTTAATATACATTTCTTTATGAAACATGTTGGGAGAGAAAGATCAGAACAAAAGGGAAAAACCACAAGAGAGAGGAAAAACAAACAAAAAAAAAAGAAGTGAACATAGCATGTATTGTTTTCTAGCAGCAACAGTCATGCCCTGTCCCACCCTACCTTTTCAGCACAGCAGCACACATAAGGATACTTCATGGGCCTCAGGGCAACACTAGTGTGGCATGAGGCAAACTAGAACCAATAGCCTCTAGCACATGAAACTTGGGACAGTGCCCTTTCCACCCCAGGAGCAAAGCTCAAATTTAAAGATGAAGGAAAATTCTGGAAAAAATGAGCAGAACAAATAATACAAATAAAACAAATAAACAAACAAAAAACCCCCAAAGAATCTGACAATAGAAAGTTATTATGATAATAGAGAAAATCAAGATACAAACTCAAGAAGAGGACAGTGTCAAAATACTTACATGTAAAGTCCCAAAGCAAAATGGGAATTGGACTCAAGCCAAGAAAGAATTTCCTGTATCACCACCTCCTGCCCTCCCCACCCCACAGAGCTCCCGAAAAGAAAACTCCCACAAACATTATAACCAAATTGTAGAACCCCCATGTCAAGGAAAAAATATTGTAAATAGCTAGAAAGAAACAACTCAAATATTAAGAAGCTTCAGTTAGGATTGCATAAGACTTAACAGCTGTAATATTAAAGTATCAGAGATGATGGAACATTGATATTATTGAACACAAAGGAGCTAGAACCACAACCAAAAATTACTCTTCCAGCAAAATTGAGCATAATCTTTCAAGGGAAAAAATATTTGTTCAATGAATAGAAGGTCTTCAAGCTTTTCTGTGGAAGATACCAGAGCCAAACAAACAAAAAATGCCAAGCAAATTGATTTTCAATATCCAGACTGAAGAGAAGCATAAAATGCTAAAAAGGAAAGAGAAAACATAAGGGATTCAATAGGGCTAAGCTGTTTATATCCTTACATGGGAAGAGGATAGTTGTAATGCTTAAGAATATATTACTAATAGTGCAATTAGAAGGAATAAATAAATAAGTAAATGCACACATGTATATATGTATAGATATACATATGTATAAAATATACATATATTCCTTCTCATTCTAACATATATACATGTTTATCTATGTATATAGATAGCTATATATACACACATACATTAATTTATAAACACAAACACATATACACACACAGTGTGGGTTAAGGTGAATTTGAGGAGATGGCATAAAAATTAATTAATGGGTGAGAAAGAGGATTACACTGAGAGCAGAAAGAAGAGGTAAAATGGATAAATTATCTCACAGGAAGAGGCATGAAAAACCTATTACAGGAGGGGAAGATGGGAGGGTGATGATAGACATTGCTTAAACCTTACTCTTGTCAGTTGGCTCAAAGATGGAATATCATATGCAATCAGTTGGATAAAGAAAATTATCTTGCCATACTGGAAAGTAGAAGGGGAGGGATTAAGTAAAGGAGAGGGTGAGGGGACTGACAGATGGGAGGGAAAATTGAGGGATGTGGTAGTCAGAGAAGATGAAGAAAGAAACACATACACATATACACACACACAGAGTGAGAGAGAACTATCTCCTTCCCTTTGAGATTGCAATGCAGTGCTTGAAAGCAGAATTTTACATCTATTTATCAGTCATCAATTTATAAATAACCTTTTACTGAACTTCTTAAATTAGAGATGCTATTTTAATTTCAAGTTGAAAACCTCCAAGACCCTTCATTAATATATAGATGCACACTCATACTATCTATAGTATATATCAAAATATGTATTACTACGTAGTATGATTGTGAAATGGACCCTATGCTATATGTTTAGTTTTATTTTTGTTAGCCACAAATAATATCAAATGTAGATTATATTCAGGTTACATGAAAGAGCTATCTGACTCCGTTAAAATATAAAAAAGAGTCTATTGGCCACGGACAAGTTTAACAACAATAAAAGGGTGTCTTTTACAGGCTTTTTATAAAGGAGTAAAAGTTCTGTGGTCATATTTTCCAACTTTATGTATATTTATCTACCATTTTAATACAAACAGGGTATAGTTATGAAGGCTAAAGAAATAGGAAACAGATTCTCTGTCTTTAATATGCCAAGACATTCAGGATGATAAGCAGTCACAGAATAGAATGAATAAAAAAATCAAACTCCTATCTTATGCCTAAACAAGATTTTAATTTGAATGCACAAATGCAATGTGAAAACAGATATATACAGTAGCAAAAGCCACTGACCCTATTGTAAAGGGTCTGCTAGAATTCCCATTATAATCTCATTTTTAAAAAGAATTATTTGATGATAATTCATATGAAAGTTGGCATAAAATCTTCAGCCAAATGCTCTTTTATTGTTAAAATTAAATAAATAAATAGATTTAAAGATCTAAATAGACTCAACTGGTTTTGGTTAGAAGGTGCATAGCATGCAAATTCTGGCAAACAGACCATAATGATGTCAATGGAAAGGCTGTAATGGTCCCATTGACAATGAAGCAATCCAAAGGAATAGTGAATGATGCCAATGGAAAGATACTTAGATACAGTTTCTGTGAAAGGTGCAGCCTTCTTAATTCTTTCAAACTGTTTCAGATAATATCTTTGAAATGAATAATCATAGAATCTCTTTCCATGTATATAAAACATGATCTGGTATACTATGACACTTAAGTGAACTAAGAAAGAGACACCAATTTTGTCTGTGTCTAATAGTTCAATGCAGGATCAAAGTCTAGAATATTGGACTTCAAATCTTGCTTCTGATACTTACTAGTTGTTTGACCCTAGGTGGATCACTTGAAACTCTGTGTGCATTGGGCCACTCCTAAGACTTATCTTATATACCACATATGTCCCCACAGCAAATTCTCCCAATGTGGAGGAAATCAGGTCCCCAGGAAAAATTTCCTGGCTTTGGAGCTTCATAATGTCAGTAAGGTAAAATTTAGATATCATACACATATATATATATATATGTATATATATATATATTTTAATTTTTCATAAATAGAAATTTTTATTAATTGAACTTGGCCTTCTGTAGTTATATTTTTCATACTTAAAATCTTCAAAATTATTAAAAATGAATATTTTATAATTGATGGACATATGCATATGTATGTGTATGTTTACACATATGTTTGTATATTTAGAGGGACATGTTACATAGCTGCATATATAAAATGTTGATCACAGTTAGACAAGCAGCAGAATCAGATATGTGGAATGGCAGAGTATTTCGAAATTGGGTTTCAATATACTTATCCAAAAAGTTAAAATATATGTTCTTGGATATTTCACAGTATCATATGATGCAAAGAGGTGCATATGATACTTGATTTTTTAGGACATGATTATTGAGATCTTGGAACTTTTTTCTTCTCTATGCTATTCCTGCTTTTGGACTGATTCCCTTTTTTATAAAAGTTTTTCATTAAGGGATATGATTTCAAAAACTTTCCCAAAAGAAAATTTTAGGATATGTGACTTTTAATTGTCTATATTACTTTTGATACTTGGTTTCCAGAGAATTTGAGAAATGTAGTCAAATGTAATGTTGGAAATGTAAGAAAATCACTGGGGGAAGGATATTTGAAAAAAATAAAACAATTCTAGGTGTCATAATGAAAATATATTCTACCTATGCTAGACAAATAATTGTGCATTATTTGACATCTCTAAATTAAGATACTAAATATGATAAAATATAACAAGGAAAGGTCAAGAGTAATTAGTGAAACTTCTTACTTATAGAAAACTTAAAAAAAATATAGCTTTAGGGAAGCTGAACCAGGATGGTGGAGTAAAGGCAGGAACTCCCTGACCTCTCCCTCAAATCACTCCAAATTCCTCTAAATAATGACTTTAAAGAAATTTTAGTGCCAGAATACCAAATGATGAGCCCAACATTTTCCAGTCAAAGACAACTTAGAAGATCAGAGGAAAATGTCTGTTATACCAGGGTGAGAATCTAGCATGCAGTCCTTGTGCAGACTACACCAGCACAGACAGGCTCAAGCCTGGTCCTGTGCCAGCAAAGCAGGAACAGATCTACAGAGCTCTGAATCAGCAGCAGCACTGGAGTTTTCTCCAGTCCTCACACCAAAGTCCAGCACATAAAAGACAACATGCAAGTTTCGTAGAAAAAGTCAGTTGGGTAAGAAGGTATTGAGAAAGCAGCAAATCAAGATTGGACATGGGTAGTGGTGGCAGTGGCAGTTTTTTAAGGAGAAAATATTTCATGTATCCAGAAAAAAAATTCACATATAGTGGAAGCATAGTCAGGATAACACAAGATTTAGCAGCTTCTACACTAAAGGACCAGAAGGCTTGGAATGTCATATTCTGGTGAGCAACAGAGTTAGGATTACCATCAAGAATCATCTACATAGCTAAACTGGGTTTAATCCTTCAGAGGAAAAAGTTATCATTCAATGAAATAGAGAATTTTCAAACCTTTGTGATGAAAAGACCAGAGCTGAATGGAAAATTTGATTTTCAAACACAGGACTCAGGAGAAGCTTAAGGAAGTAATCAGGAAAGGGATATTATAAGGCATATAATAGGGTTTATCTGTTTACATCTCTACATGGGAGGATGATATTTGTAACTCATTAAAATTTTCTCATTATTGTGACATATATATATATATATGTATATATATATATATATATGGACAAAGGTGCAGGTATGAGTTGAATGTGAAGGAATAATATCTAAAAATGAAATTAAGGGATGAGAGAGGAATATACTGGGAGGAAGGGAAAGAGAGAAGTGAATGGTATAAATTATAAATTGTTAAATTATTAAAGAGGCAAGAAAAAACTTTTATACTGGGGGAGAAAGGGGGGAGGAGAAAACGAATGAGTGAACCTTACTCTCATTAGAATTGGCTCAAACAGGAAATAACATTCCCACTCAATGTGGATATAGAAATCTATCTTACTCTGAAGGAAAAGAGGGGAATGGAATACAGGAACAGGGGAGGATGAAGAAGAGAGAATATATTGAGAGTGGGAATGGTCAGTAGCAAAACACTTTTGAGGAGGGACAGGAGAGAGAATAAAATGATGAAAAGAGAGAGAGAATAGAATAAATGAGGGAGGATACAGTTAGCAGTAGTAATTTTGAAGCAAGTTTCTCTGAGAAGGCCTTATTTCTCAAACATAGAGGAAACTGAGTCAAATTTATAAACTGATAAATGATCAAAAGATATAACCAATGCCCAAAGGCCAAATCAAATATTAGTTGATTCAACAATAATTACAACTACTAGGCAGAAATTCCCAAAAAAGATTTTTTAAAGGGACTTATATGTACAAAAATATTTATAGCAGCTCTCTTCTCAGGGCAAACAATTGGATATTGAGGGGACGCACATCAATTGGGGAATTGCTGAATTAATTTGGGCATATAATTATGATGGAATATTATTTTTCCATGGGAAATGATGAGCAGGATGCTCTCAGAAAAACTGGGAAAATTCTTCATAAACTCAAGGAAAATTAAATATACCACGTAAAAAGTAATAGCATGTTCTGGAATAATCAACTATGAATGACTTTATTAAGCTCAGTAGTACAATGATCCATGACTACTCTTGGAGGACTTATGAAAAATCCTATACATACTCTGAGAAGGAACTGATTGTGTCTGAATATAGATTGAAGCACATTCTCTCTGTCTGTCTCTGTCTTTGTCTCTGTCTCTGCTCCCTCTCTCTCTTTTTACTCTCTTTTTCTTGAGGTTTTTTTTTTCCCCAAAGGATCTATGCTTTCTGTCGCAACATGATTTTTATGGAAATGTTTTACATAACTTCTCATGTGCTTTCTTAATGGGTTCTAGGGATAGGGATAATAGAGATACTTTGGAACTCAAAAGTTTTAAAAGCAAATGTAAAAAATTGTTTTTTAAAACTAATGGAAGGTCAGGAGAACTTGAGTTCAAATCTGGCCTCAGACACTTAACACTTCCTAGCTATGTGACCCTAGGCAAGTCACTTAACCCCAAGTACCTTAGCAAAAAAATCCAAACAAACAAACAAACAAAAAAACTAATGGGGGAAATATTAAATAAATAAAATTTTAAGAAGTATAATAGTTTTATTATTTTCAAGAACATATGCACTAAATATATAGTAATTAAAATACATTGAGAAGAATGAACTCCTCTACTTAAAGACTTTTAAATTACTAGTGCAAGCCCAAATGAACTAAAATTTTCAACAAAACTAATCATTCTCAGGCTTCCTCTGTCCCATAAAAGTGACTCAGTAATAAATGGAAAATATATAGAAAGACTGCATGAATCTCTCAGTATAATTTGTATAGGCCTCTACAATCCATCACCCCAATTCAAGAAAGTGGAAAATACCCCAAATGAAGAGTTTGCACCAAAGTGAAATGAAAAAGGGCCAATGAGGCTACATACTATTGAGGAATATGATGATAACCCTAGTTTCTAGGCAGAAAAACAACAGTAAAAATTCAAAAAGAAGGAAGAAATGATAACAATTCCATAAGTAGGCTACACAACATGATGATAAGGATTACAAATAATGAAAGTGAACCAAAAACTCCAATGAAAAACAAAATTCTATATGCCGTGGCTTGCTCAGAGATAATGGAACTGTGACAAGAAACTCCAAAATGATTTAAAATAAAAACAAAATATCAAAAAGAAATTAAGATATCAATTAGATCAAAATTCAGAGTTTTAAAAAATAAATGGAAAAAAGAAATAGACAGCCTAAAAAACATAACATAATTTCTCCAAAAGAATAAACACTGAAAATGAAAATGATAGATTTAGAAATGAAAAAATGCATAAGTTGAAAAAATTGGCAAAAAGAAGCAATAGACAACTATTTTGAAAGATCACATGAATTCTGTACGAGCCAAAGCACCTGTGAATTTGAAGACAGTATGTACAGACATAATTTAAAAATCTGGATGCCATGTTGTAGGAAATGATATAAAATAATCATCCAAAATATTAGAAAGTAGCATTAAAATACTGATTGGTACATTATATATATTCCTAGCAGAGAAAAACACCAAACTTAAAACTATAAGGTATGTAATGGTTAAATATAATTTGTCATATACAAAGTGAACTTTGAAGTCAGCCAAGGGGAAAGCTGGTAGCCAAAATGAGTTATAAAAAATCTTTTGTTTTCATATGACCCTCATTTCTGAATTTGTTCTTCCCTTTTCTCCTTTAAGTGAGCTATTCTTCATAATATAGAATTTTTAAAAAGACAGAAAAAGGAAGTCAGCAAAGCTAAATGATATAGTATATTGAACATGATAGTACATGCAACACTTCACAACTATAGTATCTATAGGTACTTTATTCATATTTATAGATACCATATTCATATCTATAGTATGATAAGGTACAAATGTTCACTTAAGGAAAATGTTTGAAAAATCAGTACTACAAACACATCCTCAATCCCCTATCCACATGTAAATATACCCCAGATCTCTCTCTCTCTCTCTCTCTCTCTCTCTCTCTCTCTCTCTCTCTCTTTCTCAAACACACACACACACACACACACACACACACACACACACACACAGGGAGGGATCATCTAAGAATCTAAAGTTTAAAAAAATTAAAAGAGACAGGAAGACAGAAGAAGGAAAAATTGAATAACAATTCCACAAACTAAAATATACATTCCAGTATAAAAAGGAGTGTGCTAGTAAATGTTTAATAGCTGACTTTCTGAAAATATATGACATTCTTTAAGATTTAATCTGTATTATTAAAACTTTCCCATAACTTTCTTAAATTTAGATAATAAATAAAACACTAAATTAAGCCCTTATTTGTAGCATTTGATAATTTCTGAAGTATACTTACATTGAAAAATTAATAATCAATTCTTGCAAGCCAAACTGAGCATACTCTCATATACCCCTGACTATAAATAAATCAATACTTTTTGAGGGAGCAACAGAATGACCCTACTTAGGTTGAAAAGGAAGAAGGAAGAGAGAATAAGTAGGTATCAGGGGAAAATAAGAACTACATTCCCATGAATCTTGGATGTGATCAGAGAAGAAATTATCATTTCTTTGATCTAACAATAAAAACTAAACCTCATTATTTGGAATACAAAGCAACTTCAATCATACCATCCTGTCTCTTTAATAAATTGAAATTTTCAGAATTAAGGATATATGAAGAAGGACTTTTAAAAACAAAAACAACACAAATTTGAAGAAGAGATAATAAATTAATAACTATAGGAATATGATAAGAAAGAATATACAATATGTATCTACCAGGAACTCACTGTTTGTTGGTGGGACTGTGGATGGGTCTATCCATTCTAGAAATTAATTTGGAATTAGGCACTAAAAGACATTAAACTTTTCAAGCACTGGTGATGTCATAAACTAGTGATGACATCAGTGGGACAATGACTCTAAAAGTTCATAGAAAGAAAGGCCTGGGGGGGGGCGGATCCAAGATGGCGAACTGCAGAGAGCATTGTCTGTGAGCTCCTGAGACCTTCCCTCAGACCCAGACAAATTGAGCCTTTGAACTGGTTTTGGAGTGAGGGCTCCACCAAACACTTGGACTACAACGCACTTCTATTAAAAATCCACTCTGAAAAAACTCAGGAGAAGGCTAGCCTCAGGGGAATCGGTCACTGGCCACTATCAGATGGGGAGGAAGTCAGAGCTGGGACACAGGGGTGGATTTTAGGCACCCACGAAATCCCTGGGAGATGCCAGGGCCACTTTGCACTGATTGTGGGCAGATGCTTTGGCAGATCTGCCTCTGATAAAGGGTGGATTGAGAGCGGCTGAAAGCATGATCCAAAGCGGATCTAGCCGAACCCCACTCTGGAAGTCAACTCAGCAAACTGCCCCGGGGCAAATTGAAACAGCAGAATTCCCTGCTAGTGATTCAGACGTCAAGTGATCCAGACCTAAACTTCTTACAGCTCAAAAATCATGAGCAAGAAGAGGAAGAGAGTTCTCACCATAGACAGCTTCTATGGAGAGAAAGCAGAGTCCCCAGATCCTGAGATTCTGAAAACAATCCCAGAGGAAGTCACAAAGGCAGAGATGAGCTGGACCCCTTTTCAGAAGGCTTTCCTGGAAGATTGCATAAAGAATCTCAAAAGAGAGCTAGAAGAAGAATGGGGAAATATTTGAGATCAGTGCAACAGAGATGTCAAAAATTGGAAAACAGGACTGGTGAATTGGAAAAAGAAAATTCACTGAAAAACAAAATTGGTGAATTGGAAAAAATCACCAATTCACTAAAAAATAAAAATGGTGAATTGGAAAAAATCATCAATTCATTGGAAAATAAAAATGGTGAATTGGAAAAAGACAATAATTCACTGAAAAATAAAATTGGCAAAATGGAAAAAGAATGCATCGAACCAAGAAATTCAATTGGCCAGCTACAAAAGGAGTTAAAAAAGATAACTGAAGGAAATAATACTTTAAAAATTAAAATTGAACAAATAGAAGTAAATGACTCAATAAGACTTCAAGAATCAGTCAAACAAAAACAAAAAATTGAAAAAAATAAAAGAAAATATGAAATATCTCCTAGGAAAAACAACTGACTTGGAAAAAAGATCCAGGACAGACAATCTAAGATTATTGGACTCCCTGAAAGCCACGATGAAAAAAAGAACCTTGAGGGTATCTTTCAGGAAAGCATGAAAGAGAATTGCCCTGATGTTTTAGAATCAGAAGGCAAAAGTAGCATTGAAAGAATTCACCGATCACCTCCTGAAAGAGACCCGAAAATCAAAGCCCCAAGGAATATCATGGCCAAATTTCAGGACTACCAAGGAAAGGATATTACAAGCAGCTAGAAAGAAACAGTTCAAATACCGAGGAATGGTAATTAGAATTATACAAGATCTGTCAGCTTCCACATTAAAGGAACCAAGGGCCTGGAATCAGATATTCTGAAAGGCAAAAGAACTTGGATTACAGCCAAGAATAAGTTAGCCAGCTAGAAAGAGCATCATCTTCCAGGGAAGAAGATGGTCATTCAATGATACAGGATAATTTTACCTATTTCTAATGAAAAGACCAGATCTAAACAAAAAATTTGACCTCCAAATACAGAACTCAAGAGAAGCATAAAAAGGTAAAAAGGAAAGAACTCTTGAGAACTATATTTCTACTGTAGGTATCCTTAAAGCATGGGGGTATAATTCGATTTTTCTTTGATAATATTGGAAAAGAAATTAGAGGTGGAAGGGATACCATACTGAAAAAAAAGGGGTGGAGGAGGCAAAATAAAGTAAAAATAAAGGAGGTAAAATAAGGCAAAATCTCATAAAGAGACATAGAAAATCTAATATAATTGAGGGAAAGAAGGGAGGGTGAGGTGTATTGTGTGAACCTTACTCTCATTAGATTGGATTGTAAGAGAATATATCAGACACATTTGGCTTCAAAGAAAGTCCTGACCCTCCTTGTGGGAAGGTGGGAGGGAAAGGAAGAAAGGAAAAGGATAGACTAATAGAAGGATTAGGGGAAAGGTGTAAAGGGGAGGGAGGAGTTCTAAAGGGGGGGACTGTTGGAGGGAGGTGGTGATCAAAAATAAAGTACTGGGGAGGGGGGAAGGGAGAGAGGGGAAAGGGAAGAGAAAATCATAACTCTGGGTAAATAAGATGGCAGGGAATACAGATATAGTTATTTTCACTGTGAATGTGAATGGGATGAACTCCCATAAAACGGGGTAGCAGACTGGATTAAAAGCCAGAACCCTACAATATGTTGTTTACAGGAAACACATCTAAAACATAGAGATACATACAGAGTGAAGGCAAAGGGCTGGAGAAGAATCTTTTATGCTTCAGGTGAACAAAGAAAGGCAGGGATAGCAATCCTTATCTCAGATCAAGTAAAAGCAAAAATAGATCTAATTAAAAGAGATAAGGAAGGAAACTATATTTTACTAAAGGGTACAATAGACAATGAAGCGGTATCAATACTAAACATATATGCACCAAGTGGTATAGCATCCAAATTGCTAGAGGAGAAACTAACAGAGATGCAAGGAGAAATAGACAGTAAAACTATACTAGTGGAGTATCTCAACCTTGCTCTCTCAGAAGTAGATAAATCAAATCAGAAAATAAATAAGAAAGAAGTTAGGGAGGTAAACAAAAGGCTAGAAAAGTTAGGTATGATAGATCTTTGGAGGAAATTGAATGGTGATAGAAGGGAGTATACCTTTTTCTCAGGGGTTCATGGAACTTATGCGGAAATTGATCATGTATTAGGGCATAAAAACCTCAAAATCAAATGCAGAAAAGCAGAAATAGTAAATGCACCCTTCTCAGATCATGACAATAAAACTCACATGTAATATAAGGCCAGGAGAAAACAGACCACAAGTTAATTGGAAATTAAATAATCTACTCCTGAAGAATGAATGGGTGAAAGAGCACATTATAGACACAATTGATAATTTCACCCAGGAGAATGACAACAATGAGACAACATACCAAAATTTGTGGGACACGGCCAAAGCGGTTATAAGGGTTATGCTTACTTGCATTAAACAGAGAAAGAGAAGACCAATGAATTGGGCTTACAATTTAAAAAGCTAGAAAA
>JAJPUD010015103.1:0-38635 GCA_023553655.1 Myrmecobius fasciatus
CTATTTTCTCAAATAGTTTGTGTAGTATTGGAATTAATTGTTCTTTGAATGTTTGGTAGAATTCACATGTAAATCCATCTGGCCCTGGAGATTTTTTCTTAGGGAGTTGGTTAATAGCTTGTTCTATTTCTTTTTCTGATATGGGGCTATTTAAATAATTTATATCCTCTTCTGTTAACCTGGATATTCCTCCATTTCATTTAGATTATCAAACTTACTGGCATAAAATTGGGCAAAGTAACTCCTAATTATTGCTCTGATTTCCTCTTCATTGGAGGAAAGTTCTCCCTTATCATTCTTGAGACTAACAATTTGATTTTCTTCTTTCCTTTTTCTTATCAAATTAACTAAAGGCTTATCTATTTTGTTGGTTTTTATATAGAACCAACTGTTAGTTTTATTTATTAACTCAATAGTTTTCTTATTTTCAATTTTATTAATTTCTCCTTTTACTTTTAGAATTTCCAATTTGGTATTTAATTGAGAGTTTTTAATTTGTTCTTTTTCTAGTTTTTTAATAATAAGCCCAATTCATTGATCTTTTCTTTCTCTATTTTAGGCAAGTAAGCATCTAGAGATTTAAAATTGCCCCTTATAACCTCTTTAGCAGTATCCCACAAATTTTGGTATGTTGTCTCCTTATTGTCATTTTCCTGGATGAAATTATTGATTGTGTCTATGATTTGCTCTTTCACCCATTCATTCTTCAGGATTAGATTATTTAATTTCCAATTAACTTTTGGTTTATTTTCTCCTGGCCTTATATTGCATGTGATTTTTATTGCATCATGATCTGAAAAGGATGCATTTACTATTTCTGCCTTTCTGCATTTAATTTTGAGGTTTTTATTCCCTAACACATGGTCAATTTTTGTATAGGTTCCATGGATTGCTGAGAAAAAAGTAAACTCCCTACTGTCTCCATTCAACTTTCTCCATATATCTATCATACCTAACTTTTCTAACAATTGGTTTATCTCCCTAGTTTCTTTCTTGTTCATTTTGTGGTTTGATTTATCTAATTCTGAGAGAGCAAGTTTGAGATTCCCCACTAGTATCGTTTGGCTGTCTATTTCTTCTTGCATCTCTCTTAATTTCTCCCCTAGGAATTTGTGTGCTATTGCACTTGGTGCATATATATTTAGTATAGATATTGCTACATTATCTATGGTACCCTTTATAAAATATAGTTTCCTTCCTTATCTCTTTTGATTAGATCTATCTTGGCTTTTACTTGATCTGAGTTAAGGATTGCTACCCCTGCTGTTTTTTTGTTCACCTGAAGCATAATAGGTCCTGCTCCAGCCTTTTACCTTCATCCTATATGTGTCACTATGTTTTAGATGTGTTTCTTGTAGACAACGTATTGTGGGATTCTGGTTTTTAATCCAGTCTGATATCCGCTTCTGCTTTATGGGAGAGTTCATCCCATTCACATTCACAGATAGAATAACTAATTCTTTATTTCCTGCCATCTTATTTACCCAAGTTATGTTTTCCACTTTCCTTTCCCCTTTCTCCCTTCCCCCCTCCTCAGTACTTTGCTTTTGATGACTCCCTCCTCCAAACAATACTCCACCCTTTAGATCACTGCCCCCTGTTTTTACTCCTTTCCCCTGATTCTTCTATTTTCCCTTCTATTAGTTTATCCCTTTCTTTTCCTCCTTTCCCTCCCAGTTCCCTCTAGCAACAGACAAGTTTCTATGATAAATCAAGTGTCTGATACACACTTTTAGAGCCCAACCTGATGAGAGTAAGATTTTTACAATGCTCAACTCCCTCCCCTCTTTTTCTCAATTATAATAGGTTTTCTTTGCCTCTTCAGGTGATTTTACCTTGTTTTTACCTCCGTTTTTTTTTAGATCTTATTTTTACCACTTTTCCCCTCTTTTCCCCAGTATGACAACCTTTCCCCCTCTAGTTCTCTTTTTCATATTATCAAAGTAATATCTAGTTAATTATACTTCCAAACTTTAAGCATCCCCCTAGTAGAAATAAAGTTCTCAAGAGTCCTTTCCTTTTTACCTTTTTAATCATCTCGAGTTCTGTGTTTGGATGTCAGATTTCTTGTTCAGATCTGGTCTTTTCATTAGAAATAGGTGAAATTCACCTATATCATTTAATGACCATCTTCTTCCCTGGAGGATAATGCTCATTCTAGCTGGATAGGATATTTTTGGCTGTAATCCAAGTTCCTTTGCCCTTCCGAATATCTGGTTCCAGGCCCTTTGATCCTTCAATGTGGAGGCTGACAGATCGTGTGTGATTCTAATTATTGATCCTCGGTATTTGAATTGTTTCTTTCTAGCTGCAAGCAGAATCTTTACCTTGGTGCTATAGTCCTGAAATTTAGCCATGATATTCCTTGGGGTTTTAATTTTGGGGTGTCTTTCAGGAGGTGATCGGTGAATTCTTTCAATGGTGATTTTGCCTTTTGATTCTACAATCTCAGGGTAGTTTTCTTTCAGTATTTCCTGGAAGATAGTGTTTAGATTCTTTTTTTCATCATGGCTTTCAGGAAGTCCAATAATCCTCAGATTGTCTCTCCTAGATCTATTTTCCAAGTCAGTTGTTTTTCCTAGGAGATATTTCATATTTTCTTCTAATTTTTCATTTTTTTGTTTTTGTATGACTGATTCTTGAAATCTTATTGAGTCATTCACTTGCATTTGTTCAATTCTTATTTTTAAAGTGTTGTTTTCTTCAGTTACCTTTTTAAGCTCCATTTGTATCTGGCCAATTGAATTTTTTTGTTCATTGCACTCTTTTTCCACTTCACTAAATTTATTTTTCAGTAGATTGGTGTCTTTTTCATATATCTTTTGCAGGGCATCATATCCTTCTTGCAAGATATTGTATCCTTCTTGCACTAATTTCAATTTATTTTCCCATTTATCCTCCAGCTCTTTTATTAGGTTCTTTAAGCAATCTTCCAGAAAGGCCTTTTGAAACGGGGACCAGTGATGGTCCTTTCTGATTTCCTCTTGAGTTATGTCTAAAGGAACCTCTGGATCTGGGGTCTTCTCCTCTTTCTCTTTATAAAAGCTGTCTATGGTGAGAGCTCTCTTTTGCCTCTTCATTTTTTTTTTTAGACAGCGTGAATATCTCTTTAAGGTAGGGGAAAAAAAACGGCAGCTGAAACAGCCAGCTGAAGATTTTGCCCTGAGGCGCTTCGGCGAATTAATTTAAGGTGCTGGGCCAGTGGGGGCTAGGACTAAGTACGAATTACTCCTTAAACAAGGCAAGTTTGCCAGAACATCTGCCCCCAATCAGGGCAGAGTGTCCCGAGTGCCTCAGATAAACTCCAGGTGTTTGGAATTTGGAGTTTGGAGTTTTTTGCCAGTCTGAGCTGAGCTGAGCTGAGTCCCACCCTCACTTCCGGCCTCCACCAGAGTTCTCTGACACCGGAGTCCTCTGTTTATCCCTCTGTCCGAGCTAGACAAACCTGATGTGAAGTTTTTCAGAGATATCTGCAAGCAGTATCCAAATATTTCCTGATTCGTTGACTTGAAGATCAGTTCAGAGGCTTATTTTATTGTTGATTTGAGAGAAGTTAGGAGGAGGACGCAAAGAGTCACCTTTTCACTCCGCCATCTTGGCTCCCTCCATAATGATGATCTAATTTTTTTTTAGTTTCAAGCCCAATTCATTGATCTCTTTATTTTATTCAAGTAAGCATCTAGAGATATAAAATTTCCCCTTATTACCACTTTGGCTGCACCCCACAATTTCTGATATGTTGTCTCATTATCATTCTTTTGGAAGAAATTATTAATTGTTTCTGTGGTTTGTTATTTCACCCATTCATTCTTTAGGATGAAATTATTTAGTTTCCAATTAGTTTTTGGTCTATTTTCCCCTGGCCTTTTATTTAATGTAATTTTTATTGCATTATAATTGGGAAAATGCATTTATTATTTCTGCCTTTCAGCATTTGATTTATGTTTTAATATTGATTATGTCTTAATATATGTTCAATTTTTGTATAGGTTCCATGAACTGCTGGGAAGAAAATGTATTTCTTTCTGTCTCCATGCAATTTTCTCCAGAGATCTATCATACCTAATTTTTCTAACATTTTGTTTACCTCCTTAACTTCTTTCTTATTTATTTTGTGGTTTGGTTTATCCTGTGAGAACTAGGTTAAGATCTACCACTATTATAATTTTGCTATCTATTTCTTCTTGCAGCTCTCTTAGCTTCTCCTATAGAAATTTGGATGCTATACCACTTGGTGCATATATGTTTAGTATTGATATTGCTTCATTATCTATGGTACCCTCTAGTAAAATATAGTTTCCTTCCTTATCTCTTTTAATTAGATCTATCTTTGCTTTTACTTGATCTGAGATCAAAATTGCTACCCCTGCTTTTTTTTTTTACTTCACTTGAAGCACAATATATTGTGCTCCAGCCCTTTTACTTCACTCTGTATGTATCTCTATGTTTTAGAGGTGTTTCTTGTCAACAACATATTGTATGATTCTGGCTCTTAATCCAGTCTGCTTTTTGCTTCAATTTTATGGGAGAGTTCATCCCATTCACATTCACAATTAAAATAACTAAATCTGTATTTCCTGCCATCTTATTTGCCCTAGGTTATACTTTTCTCTTTCCTATCCCCTTTCCTTCCTCCCCAGTGTTTTGCTTTTGATGACCACCTTCCTTAAACAGTCATTTCCCTTTAGAGTCCTTCTTCTTTTTCTTCTTTTTCACACCTTTCCCCTAATACTTCTGTTTTCCCTTCTATCCGTCTTTCCCTTTCTTTTACTTCTTTCATTTCCACTTCTCTATAAGATAACACAAGTTTCTCTGTGAAACCAAATATGTTTGATATTCTCTCTTAGAGCCAAATCTGATGAAAGTAAGATTTACACAATGCTCATCCCCCTCTCTTTTTCCCTCAATTATAATAGGCTTTCTTTGCCTCTTCATGAGGCATAATGTTCCTTATTTTACCTTCTTTTCCCAGTATGATCCCCTTTCTACCTCTATTTTCTTTTCCATATTGTCATAATAAAATAAAATTATAATTGCATTCTATATGTATACCCATAACAGAAATATAGTCCTTAAGAGGTCTTTCCTTTTTACCTTTTTATGTTTGCCTTGAGTTCTGTGTTTGGAGATTAAACTTTTTTTGTTCAGTTCTGGTCTTTTCATTAGAATTAGGTGAAATTCACCTATATCATTGAATGTCCATCTTCTTTCCTGAAAGATAATGCTCATTTTAGCTAGATAGCTTATTCTTGACTGTAACCCAAATTCCTTTGTGTTTTGGAACATCAGATTCCAGGTCCTACAATCCTTTAAGGTGGAAACTGCTAGGTCCTGAGTAATCCTCATTGTGGCTCCTCTTTATTTCAAATGTTTCTTTCTGGCTACTTGAAATATCTTTTCCTTAGTGTGATATTTCTGAACTTCAGCCACAATATTCCTTGGGGATTTAATTTTGAGGTCTCTTTTTGAGGAGATGATCAGTGAATTTTTTCGATGGCTATTTTACTTTCTGAATCCAAAATATCAGGGCAGTTTTCTTTATGATTTCCTGTAAGAGAATGTCTAGGTTCTTTTTTTTTTCATCTTGGCTTTCAGGAAGACCAATAATTCTTAGATTGTCTCTCCTAGATCAATTTTCCAGGTCAATTGTTTTTTCTAGGATATATTTCATATTTTCTTCTATTTTTTCATTTTGTTTTTGTTTGACTGATTCATGGAATCTTATTGAGTCATTCACTTCCATTTGTTCAATGCTAATTTTTAGTGTATTATTTTCTTGTTATCTTTTTTAGCTCATTTTGTAATTGACGAATTGAATTTTTTATTCATTGCATTCTTTTTTCCATTTCACAAATTTTGTTTTTCAATGAATTGGTGTCTTTTTCATATCTCTTTTGTAAGGCATCATATGCTTTTTATGTTTCTTCTTGCAATGATTTCATTTCCCCATTTTTCTTCTAACTCTTTTAAGATCCTTTATGCAATCTTCCATGAAAGCCTTGTGAAATGGGGACCAGCTCATTTCTTCCTTTGAGGCTTCAGCTGGAGTTGCTTTACCTTTAGGAACCTCAGGATTTGAGGTCTGCTTCTCTCTCTCCATAAAAGCTGTCTATGGTGGGAATTCTTTTTGATTTTTTTATTGATTTTTTAATGCTTGAGGTCTGTTCAATGCAAGGGAGCAACAGCTGCTTTAATTTGCCCTGTGACAGTTCTGCTGGTTGCTTTCCACTACTGGGTAATGGCAGCTAGGTCTGGCATTTTTCCAGGGCTTGGGGGTTTACACTTTGTCTTTTGTAGCAAATCTGCCAAACCACCTGCTTTCAACCAGGGCAGACTAGCCTAAGAGGTTCACAGAAGATTCCCAGGTTTGTGGAAACCACAACACTCCTGACTCTCCCCTCTTTTTAGCCCCAGTCTGGGTCTTGACTTGGCAGGCTTTCCCCCTTCCATTTGAAACAGACCTGTTCTGAAGTTCTTCCAAGGTACCTTCTTCTGGGAATGTGTTGTACTCCAAATATTTGTGAATTCTTTGACTCCAGAATCATTTTAGAGGCTTAATCTGCTGTTGGTTTGAGAGGAGGTCACAGAAAGTTGTTTCTTCTCTCTGCCATCTTGGCTCCACCCTCCAAAAGATTCCTTCTTCAAAAGACAAATCCACATCCTATTTTCTTAAAAAAAAAAGTGGAATGACTCAGCATATCAAGAGCATTATTCACCAATCCCTTTGCTTCCCTACCTTCCTTCCCTTCTCCAGTTTCTAAAACACTCACCTTGTACTTCCCACATCAAGGATAGAGCAATGACTCATCTATGCAAGAAGACCTCTTGTTAACACATCCTAGGGCTCCCTGTAGCTCCAGCCTATATTTTTTTCAAAGGCAACTGAATCCTCCAGCTGCCTATAAGAACATGACTATCTAAACAATGTAATCCTTCATCCTGTTTGTTTTGCTTTGCTGGAAAAAAGTGGGGACATTTTATTTGAGATGAAGAATCCAAAAGGAAGGAATTGAAAATAAAGTATTTTCATTTGCTAGGATCTGTATAATTTCCAAAGTCATTGGAGAGTCATCAAGTGAAAATAAACAATTGCTTTCCATCAGGGTCCAATGTTGTTCAGCTTGCTGTCACTTGGCTCCCATCCATTGTCTGCTTGCCTAATATGCAAACAGTTGGCCTGTAGTTCTAGCCTGCAAGATTGGAGGAGGATGAGGAGGATGAGCTATATTGTTCAGTGCTGTTGTTCCCTTACAATGACATGGAAATAATAACAAATTGTGAAGAACACTTCTGAGAACTGCCCCCATAATAAAATTCAGTACACTTTGACTTTGGTAAATACTTTACATTCCCTTCCTCCTTAGAAAACTGGTCTGAGCTTCAGAAACCATACTGCCTTGCTTTGGAGTCTCTTTAACTCTAGAACTCTGCTTTTGTGAGTTCAGATAATAATTATGCCTAAAGACTGATTCTATCCTTCTCTCCCCCTCCCCAACACATTCTGAGGACATAAAGTTCTCATTGCATTAAGAGGCACAGTTGCTCACTTCTTAACAATAAGACTTATCCAAAAGTGCTCTGGACTGCCTGGGAGGTTGTGTAGTGTTTGTGGTAGTACAGGAAGATCTGATTCCAAATCAAGCCTAAGGAGCTTACTAACTGCATGATTCTGGGCATATCACTTGACCAATGACTATTTTAGTTTCCTTAACTATAAATAGAGATAATAACAGCATCCACCTTGCAGTTCATTTTTGTTGTTGTTGTTGTTGTGGAGACAATTGGGGTTAAGTAATTTGCCCAGTGTCATACAGCTAGGAAGTGTTAAGTGTCTGAGGCCAGATTTGAACTCAGGTCCTCCTGACTTCAGGGCTGGTGCTCCACCTTGCAGTTCTTAAGAGGATTAAATGAAATAATATGTGTGAAACCTGTTTAACAGTTCTTTGATAATAATAGATGCTATATGAAACTTGTATTCCTTCCCTTTCCCTTCTAGTAACAGTCTTTATGTATGGATTATAGAGAGGATGGTTGGTCTGGTACACCCAATCCTTTTCACACATTATTTCACCCAAATATTCAATGCAAAGGTCATTTTGCTTGGCAAAGAAAACAAAAGAAGAATAATAGTAGAGCAAGTATGCCTTCTCTTTAACAACAATCATTGTCTCGCCCACCTCACACATTCAGTCTCATCCCTTCTTTTATCCTATTTTCACAAAAAAAGAAATAGAGATTAATTTGGTGATTTTGTTGACATAGACAACTTCTGGGGAAATAAACTCTCTCTATCAATATAGGTTGGCATCTTCTCTGAAACTCTAGTATTAGTGATCTGAGTTAATTCTTCTGAGAGGCTAAGTGCACATTTTTGAGTTAGATTTAGAAGACACATTTAGATTTAGGATTAGAGTCAGGAGGCATTTTAAAGTTAGGGTTAGCCTTGTTCAGTCATTTTGCTTCCAACTGACTCTTTATGACCCTATTTAAGATTTCTATTTCCTTCTCCAGCTCCTCTGACAGATGAGAAAACTGAGGTAAACAGTATTAAGTGACTTGCCCAATGTCACACAGTAGCAAATGTCTAAGACTGGATTTGTCTACCTGATTCCAGGCTCCTCACTTTATGCACTGCATCACCTAGCTGGCCCAGAATTACACAGCTATTGTGTGTTGGAGATGAAACTCAAACCTGAAGGCCATGACAAAAAAAAGAGCTTGGATAGCATTCTGCAAGAGATCATTAAGGAAAACTGCCTCAATATTTTAGAAACAGAGAGAGAAATAGTCATTGAAAGAATACATCAATCACCTTCAGAAAGAAATTTCAGAAGGATAACCCAAGGAACATTGTTGTAAAAGTCAAGAACTGCAATCTCAAAGAAAAAATGCTACAAGCAGCCAGACAAAAGTAATTCAAATATCAAGGATTAACTGTCATGATAACCCATGATCAGGCAGCTTTTATACAAAAGGATCAAAGGGCCTGGAACAAGGGGAAAATATACATTATTTAAAGGTTAAACTGTTTATATCCCTAAACGGGAAAATGATATCTGTAATTCTTGCGAACTGTATCTGCCATTTAGCAGATAGAGAAGGGCATCATATGGACTGAGACGTGTGTTTTTGAATAGACTCTGCTATGATGACAACAAAAAAAATACATTAAGAGATATAAAAAATCTATACTGGAAAAAAAGGAAAAGAATCTATAATGGGACAATTAGTTTACATGTAGAGGCATAAAATACCTATTGCAACTGGGGGGAAAAAGGAAGCCAAAGATGTCAGTAGTTGGAGCAAAGGAGCAGGAGTATTCCAGGAGTGAGAGATAGCCAGAATGAATGCCCGAAGCAAAGAGATGGAGTGCCTTGTGCACATACAAGGGAAGGACTAATAAATACTTTGAATGACAAACAAAACAGGTTTTATTTGATTCTGGAAGCAATAGGAAGCCACTGAAATTTATTGAGGGTAAGGTTTGGGTAGAGGAGGAGAATGGCATGAACAGACCAGCATTTTGGGAAAATTAGTTCTGTGTCTGGATAGAGGATGGATTGGAAGGGGAGAAACTTGAGGCAGACAGAACCATCAGCAAATTATTGCAGGTGTGAGCTAATAAAGGTCTGCACTAGAGTGATGGCAGAATTAGAAAAATGAAGGGGACATATTCCAGAGATGTTGCAAGGGTGAAATTGGTAGGATTTGGAAAGAACTTGGTTATGAGAAATGAGAAATGATGAAGAAGCCTTTAAGAACTCCTAGGCTGCTAGTCTGAGTTACTGGAAGGTTGTCCTCTAAAGTAATAGGAAAAGTGTAAGATGGGAAGAATTCTGGAGAAAAATAATGAATTCAATTTTGAACATGTTTGATATAAAATGTCTACAGGACATGTAGTTCAAAATGTGTGAAAGGAAACTGGAGTTGAAAGGTTGAGTTTCCCAGTAATACACTCTTGTTTTCTATTTCTTCCTATAACTGCCTTAAAATCTACTCTAGGAATTTGGCTGCTCTACCACTTTTTTGCATACCTTTAGACTTTAGGGGATCTACGATTTGGTAGCATTATCTTTTTTTCTCCTTCCTGATCTGTATCACTGGCATTTTGCATATAATGCTTGCCAAGGGAGAACCTGATTTTTGAGAAATTATGCCCATGTCTTTCTCCTTAAATTCCATGCCTTGAAGTACTGGCTTCAAGATAGATTGAGGCTACAATCTGAGGTTGCTAAACCTGTGTACCACCTCAGAATATTATCACTCATCACAAAGAGATACCCCCTTAAATGACTATGCAGATATATGTCCTTAATTCTTTTTGAATGGAAAACCTCATGCTGTTGAAAAATAAGTCATAGCTATACCTCTTTCCTTGCTACTAGGGAGATTGAGGCTAGTGGATCTCTTGAGTTCCAACATTGAGAACCAGAGTGGGCTAAGACAATCAGATGTTCAGACTAAGTTTAATATTAATATTTTGAGTTCTAATATAGTAAGAAAGAGGAGAACTAAAGGGCTGCTCAAAGAAAGACAAATTGACTCAGGGTTCAACTGTACTAGGTCAAAGTCCCCACACTGATTAGAGTGCAACCAGATTTAGGCGTAGCCTTTCCCTGAAATTTGGCAATGCCTCAGACAAACTGAGATATTGGACAGACTTTAGCATCAAAAGTCCAAAGCTCCCACTGCATCCTGGGTCATCACCAGTTGTTCTAACTTATGTCTTCCTCTTGGATTCTGATGGCTTTGAATAAGAGTGAATTTGATGACTTTGCCCAGCCCTGGCTTACTTAAATTCACTTGTGAACCAAGACATCCTCCTGATATCATTGATTCTCTTTGAGAAAGAAGGACAAACTACAACAGCTCGTGTAGAGTGAGATAGGAAACTAAGAAGTAAGTCACACATATATATGCACATTTACATAATATATTTGTATATATATACACATAGCTACATATATATATGTACATATATATTTATATTTTACCTAACATTTAATGACTTCAGTTATATATATATTATTCAATACAAATACTTCTGTCATCACTTGAAGTCTCTTTTATAAAGGTACACTTTATTTAACCATAATATGTATAATCAAAATTCATAGATAACTTTATAGCCACTATTTGAGACCGTGAATAATATAGATACCACTAATTCAATATCAATGCAATAAATATTTATTAAGCCTCCACTATGAATAAACACATAATATTCAAAGTATTAGGCTGATGATAGTAAGGAGGAATTGCAACACTTCCATCAAATTACTACCTGCATAAGGTTTGACATGTGCACAAATACAACAATGCTACAGACCCTCTCCTCAGTGTTGGTACTGACTCCACTGGTATAAATCACAACATCTATAGGCCTTCTTATCCTATATGAATCTTGCCAGGGTTTTCCTTGTCAAAGGAACTTCTCAATATGTCACAAGCTTGCCTCTGATGCTTTCTAGATTTAGGTGGCCACAGAAAGATCCCATAAACCAAAGTTGCAAGGGCTATGTCCTGAGGAAGACTAGTAAAAGATACCAGTGCAGTGCTAAAGCTGTCTATCTTTCACCCTTGAGAAATGACTGACCCACATTCTTTTTGTGTTTTTTGAGCATGCCCTTGAGAATATTTTTTATGTGGCTACTAATGCACAAGCCATCATTGGTAATATGAAAATAACCATAACCTAAAATGCTTTATATAAGTGTCAAAGAGAGTCAGTCAAGTAATACTTGATTGATTTTCAAAGAAAAATGGGGGCACTGCTGACTAAAGAGTATAACCCAATTATTCTCTGTTAAAGAGATTCATTTTCTGTCTCTCCACAGTGAACTATAGCTTCACCTCAGCTATGCCATTTGTAGTATGCTGACTGAGGGGATAGCACATCAGAACAATACAAATGGGAAAATTCAAAAGCAAAGGGTTGTGCCCATTTTAATTAATTCTTTAACAAATTTAAACATTTCATTCGAGTCCCACATTTCTCCTCCCCCCCCTTGCAGGGGCTGCCAGCCTCACAGTGTTGGCTGTGTCCATTGGTGCCCATGGTGATGCTGGAGGCTTCAGGGAGCAGTTGAAGACTTCAGTTTCTGGCTGCCTATGCAAATGCCTCTCATTGTTCTCAGGACAGGGACAGGATTGTGGATGCTACAGACTTCTACATAGCTTGAGAGGGCAAGTTGTTTTTTGTTTTGCTTTTTGTTCTTTTGAGGGGGGAGTAGAATTCTTTCAGATTAGTTTATTATTTCAAAAGGAGACAGGCCGTCAATCACTGTCATTTTGAATTGGCATCCACATAAAGATAAGACAGCTGTGGCAATGAGCCCAAGACTGGTACTAGGAAGTGCTGGGGAGATGTGTCCACTTCAACCAATGATGAGTTAGAGAGAGAAAAAAAAGAAGCCATTGGAGAAAGACTATGTGGTTTGCAGACCTAGGTTTAAAACAGTCTTTAAAGGCCCTTGGTGTGAGAATTGAATTCCTATGAATGGCCATAGAAAGGCCCTCCAGTCCAAAATTGTAAAGGTTGTGTTTTCCCAGGACCACAATTAAAGGCTTATTTGAAATAACTTTTAATGGAATGATTTTACAAACACTCCCATGTTTACTTGATTTGTGTAAAAAGGGAGAGAAAAAAGGAAGAAAAAAAAGAACTAAGGGATGAAGGAATGAAGGAAAGGAAAGAAGGAGGAGGAAGGGAAAGGAGGGAGGGAAAGGAAGAAGAGAGGGAGAGATGGAGAAAAAAAGGAAGAAAGTATACAGATTTAAAAGTCATTCACATGATCTAACTTTTAAGAGTAATCTTTCATAGCTTCTCAACACTACTCCTTTTTTATACTATTTTATTTTTATTAAATCTGAGCAAAACATAATACCAGTGTTTTGGGGTCTTATATAATTTGAATGGGTCTAAGGACTGGTAAATCACACATTTCCTTAAAACAATATTTCACATAAATCTGAATATAGCATAAAATGGGTCTATCTTGGAGAATATCCAGTACACTATTGATAATTTGCTGAAGTAGTCATATGACCTCATCATAAGGTGCCCTTAACTATAATTTATGTGTATTCAGAGTAGGATTATGGAAAGCCTTCAAAATCCTTAATGTCCATGCAAATTATGAGGCCTGTTTAATAATAGTGTTAATAATAAGAGCTAACATTTGTATAGAGCTTACTATGTACCAGGCTTTGTACTAAGTATTTTATAATTATTATATCATTTTATCCTCACGAAAATCCTGGGAGTTAGATGTATTATTATCCCCATTTTACAGATGAGGAAAATTAAGTAAATAGAGATTGGTATTAACCCACAGTCACAAAGTTAACAAGTATTTAAAACTGAATTTGAATTAGGTCTTCTGACTTCATCTTTAGTACTCTATCCAATGCACCCCATAACAACTTCTAGCAAAGCACCCCAAAACAAAACTATTCCAAGGGTGTAACAAACCATCAACCTCTCTTCTCCCTTGGCACAAGTGATAAATAAGGAAATTCTTAAAAACTTAATTAATGAAGTATATCCATTTTGCCTTTCATAATGTTCTCTAGTTCTTCTTTGGTCGTAAATTCCTCACTTCCTCAAAGATTTTATAGGTAAATTATTCCTTGTTCTCCTAATTTGTTTATAGTATCATCCTTTATGCTCAAATAATATGACATTTTGACCTTATTTTGATATGCACAGACTGTAATTTAATTTCCATTTCCCCAAATCAGTACCAAATCATAGTAATGGGACTCCCTATTCATTGATCCATATTCATTCATCAGACAGTTCTTTGGAGAGTTAGATTCTTGCTCAATACTTTGTTGATGTAAATTTTAATATAACTTCTTAGGATTTAGGACAGGAGCATAGAGATCATAAACCAATCACTTGTTTTACAAAGGAGGAAATAATGCCCTAGAGAGATTAATTCATTTTCCAGCAATCACATATGCCAGATTTGGATGGAGGTCCTCCAACTCCCTTATACTATGTTGTTTTCTGTACATGGCATTTCATTTTCCCTCTCTCTTTACATAGGCTGTGTTTGCTGCCTGGTTGCATTATTTTCAATTGAACTTCTTAATATCCTTAGACTTCTGAATGGCACAGGTTCAAGTATCCTTCTAACCCAGACGGCAAAATTGCCTTGTATTTATCTGTATGTATTGAGCATTTATTTACACATGTAAATGTTGCTTCTCCCTAAGAGAATGGAACTTTATTCCTCAGCAGGGGCTATTTCCTAGTCTGTGGAGAGTACATGTTTCCTATGAACCTAAGGAAGTCACAAGACACAGAAGATAGCAGACTGTTAAGTTAAAGGAGCTGCCACTTGTACCTTCATATCTTTGGGCAAGTCACTGCACCTCAATTCCTTCTTTTATAAAAAAATGTTACAATTAGGCTAGATTAATTCTGAGATGATTTCCAAGTCAGGATAAAAGCGTTGATGGGAAGCCTAGACTGGATACTGAATGTGATTAACTCCACTTTTCTCATCTCCACCAGAACTAAACAAAAAACCATTCAGAAATGCACTTGGCCAAAAACTAGTAAGAATGGGGTATATCTAGTTGGATATATCTGTCTGAAAAGAATTTAGGATATCATTTTGCTGTCCAAAACACAAGCAACATAAGCATGGATGCATTGGAGAAATAGATAAGTTCCCACTGTTTAGAAAGTCTAATTAAGAACCCAACATTAACAATGCATATTATTTGTTTGTTTCTGAAAATTAATTTTCCTTAAATGAGAATTCAAATAAGTTATAAAACTTAAAAAGAAACTGTAATAGGCCTTAGCATTGTTCAGCTATTATTAGTAAGTCACAAACTGTTCAGTTATTGAGGACAATTGGGTGGCACAAAACTGGACCTGGATTCAGAAAGATATGAGCTAAAATCTATCCCCAAACATACACTAGTTATGTGACCTTGATGCAATCATCAATCCCTGTTTGCTCAGTTTCTTCATGTGTTAAATGGCATTAATAATAACTTAAGGTTTGTTACTGAGAATCTAATGAGATGAGTGTAAAGCACTTGGCACAAAGTAAGTGATAAATAATAAATGTTAAGTATTGTCGCATACTTGTTTTGATTCATTAGCTAAAATACTTTTCTTGTTTCAAAAATTTAATACAGGCAAATAATGACTTCATAGCATGGTGTTCTTTACTTGTACAGAAAGAAAGAAAGAAAGAAAGAAAGAAAGAAAGAAAGAAAGAAAGAAAGAAAGAAAGAAAGAAGGAAAGGAAGGAAGGAAAGAAGGAAGGAAGGAAGGAAGGAAGGAAGGAAGGAAGGAAGGAAGGAAGGAAGGAAGGAAGGAAGGAAGGAAGGAAGAAAGAAAGAAAAGAAAGAAAGAAAGAAAAAGGAAGGAAGCAAGAGGAGAGAGAGGAAAAAGAAGAATAAAGAAAGAGAGAGAGGAGAAAGAGAGAGAGAGGAGGAAGAGAAAAGAGAGAAAGAGAAAGGAAGAGGGAGTGAGGAAGGAAGGAAGAAAGCTTTGAGAACTATGATCAATTCTACAATTATTCATTATTTTAGAGGTCTGACGATGAAAAATGCTGTCCATTACAGAGAAATTTACAGACTTAGTGTGCAAAATAGTAATTATATATAGATATATGTGTTTATACATACCCATATAAACATATATTTGTATACAAATATTTAAAGGTTTCCTTAAAGTGTTTGTTTCTGCATACAAATATGCATAATATATAATAAATATGTATATTTGTTACAAGAAATTTGTTTTATTCTTTCTTTCTTTTTTCTCCATTGGGATGGAGAATAAATAGGGGGGAAGATTTCTGTGAATTTTTTAATAGAAAGAAGTTTGTATGTGAGGGGGAATACTACAGATGTGAAATGATGTATGCACTTTCAGATGAGATCCCTCATTATTAGCTTTATTTAACTGTTTTAGGTTGCTGTAAGAGACAACTCTTATAAATGATTATAAAGTGGAAGTAATCCGTAAATGTATGTAAGGACAAAACAAAATCTATCAAGATTTGCCTTATAAAACTTTTAGTATTATTATTATTATTATTTTATATCATTCAAAAAAATATTTATTTACTGTGTGGAGGTATAAGACACAAAATTTTGATATGCTAATATTCTTCTCTTAATGAAATGTATTTACAACTGGTGGGTAATATCCAAGCAATATCACACCTAGGGGTGGTTCTTTCCCTAACTGCAAATTCTAAGATTTACGTATTTGCTTGTTTGTTTTTCTATTTATTCAAAAAAGCATTTATGAAGTACTTGCTTATATCTGGTACTTTCCTAAATTCTGGAGGGACAAAAACAAAGCAAAACGGTTCTTTCTCTCAAAGAATTTAAATTCTAGGAGAAGGAAACCAGAGATAACAGCCTGTATCCACACATACACACACAGATATATGTACATATACATACACAAACTAATTCAGTCTAGAGGAAATAATTAGCAGTGATTAGATTAGGTCTTGGTTCACACCTTGAGCTGAACCTTGAAAAAAGCTGTGGCAAAAGTCAGAAAGGAGAACAATCTAGTGGTAGAAGATAGACAAAGTAGACTATTCCCACCCATCAATTTTATAGAAATAGAGTTATGATTGTCAGCAAACATTTCACTCCCTTGCAGTGGACAGTGTTGGCCTTGGGTCAGGGAAAGTAGAGTTCAAATCCAGACTCAAGACACTGCAATCCTCGACTGTAAAACAGTAATCATAACAGTACCCATCTCCTTTGTTTTTCATGAGGATTGGATGAGATAATATTTGTAAAACACCACAATGCCTAAAATATGTTTAGATACTAGGATTTTTCCTCTCCTATCTCTTGAATACCTTAGTCAGCTGGAGGATACAGCCTGGATGAAATCATTTCTTAGAAGAGTATCTTGGGAACAACACTACAATTTCCATCTGATCAATCATAATAAAGTGACAGCACTAAGTAGAAGACTGAAGTGTGCTGTTTGGATTCCATCATGCTGTTTTCTTTTGACCATAGAGATAGCAGCTATAAACATCTAATTTCAGTTACTCCAACTCATCCCCACCCCCACATCCCATCAGTGTGAATTACTGACCAAATATAAGGCCATCTTCTAGTGTTTATTGGTTTACAATTGGTAAAAGGAAGGGAAATTCAGTTACAAAGCTTCTTGCACAAGGAATCCAATATCCTGAAATTCATCAACCTAAGATAAAGAAAGAGAAGTAAAAATTAGGAAGGAAGAAGGGATTAGGTGAGATCATAATAACTATCTTCTCTACTCATAATTACCAACAATTTGCAAGAGACAGATGGGGGGGGGAGTGTTTGTGGGTGTGTGGGAGTGTGCCTGGGAGAGAAGGAAGGGCTTTCTGTTTTATTTTAGTGGGGCTGGAGGAATCAGTATGGAGAGAGTTGTGGAGCCTATCCGGATGTTCCCTATCAAAACAGATTAGCAGTCAGAGAAGGGGGAAAGATAGTAAAGGGATGAAAGCTACAGTGGAGGCAAGATAAATGTCTGGAAGCCTGGAAAAGAAGGGCAAAGTCCAACCCTATCTTATCTCTGGAGCTGTTGAAAGACTGCCATGGTGTTCTTATAAAGAAGATTTCCGGTGCTCTTCAAAAGAGTTATGATGGTTTAGGTTTTTTGCATTCTCCTCCAAAATAGTAGCTATCCAGGGAATTCTTCCCAAGAATTGTGCTTGAGCTCAAAAAATAAACTGCTGGATCTATAAAACAGCACAGTTGGACTGTCTCTTTACAAAGGACTTTCTTCTCATTCTCTTCTCCTCCCCACCCTGCCCCTAGTTCATTTCATTTTCCCTAAGACTATAAAAAGCACCTCTCCTGTAAATTCATGAGTTCATCTTTGCTTATCAGACTTCTCTCAGATCCCTGATGAGCTAAAATTGGGTCATTTAACTTCCTCATTTACTGTAACTATTGAGTTTCTTTCTTTAGTAAGAAAAAAGAAATATATCAGGTTGACATGTTACTGAAGCAAATCTAGGAGGCAAAGATAACAAGAAGTTTCTTTTCTGACTTAAATGATTCCCTAGTGTCTAATTTACTCATATTATCAAAAGTGTTCCCTTATATGTGAAACTTTCAAAAGACTAAATTTAAAACAATGAAGGGGTTCATGATAGGTGTAATCAAATTGAAATAGTTTGTAAATTAGAAAACACAAAGTGGTCTAAAGGACATGAATTCAGATCAATTCAATTAAACAAGCAATTATAAAGTGTTCCCTATATACCAAACAAAGGCAGTATGTATGGGCCCTACAAAGGTAATTTGTCAGTCAGACACACTGAGGATGTCACATTTTTGGCATAACATTTTCTATGTAACCGTGATTAAGTCCCTTGACATCTCAGTGCTTTAAGAAACTTTCTAACACAACAAATTACAAAACAAAGACAACTGGTGGTGAAGAGTTTAGTTTAAATCTATTCTCAAACATTTATAATCTGTGTGATGCTGCACAACCTATGTTTGTTTCTGTTTTTTTTAACTCTAAAATGCTTTTAATAATAGCTCCTGCCTTGTAGAATTGGTGTGATCAAATGAGATAATATTTGTAATTTAATAAAAAACCATTTAGTCTAGGCCTGGAATATAATAGGTGCTATATAAATATTTATTTCTTTAACCACTCACTTTCTGTCTTTACTTTTCTCCTCTCTGCATTGTAAGAGGAAATTTCTTCATTGAGAGTTCCCTATATGAATGAAATGAAATACTCTCTAACTTTAAGGAGTTTATATTCTCTTGTTGAAAAAAAAAAGAAAAGGATAGGGTGGCCTTGACCCCAAATTGAAGTTTGACTAATAGATAGCCTATCTGCACCATTAATATCTAGGCAAATTTAAGAGAAAGGCTTCTAGTATTTGAGGAAGACATACAATGCCAAGTTTGCAGAACATGGACAAAACTTATATAGAATGGGTAGATATGGAAAAGTTGACATCTGTTTCATTTGAAGTACCTCCCATATCTAAGAGAACCCAGATCCAGCCACAATACCTGTGATGTGAAACTCATTTGAAAATGACAAAGTGGTACAAATATAACATTTTTCAATATTTCTTATTTAGTTAAGATTTGTGACTCTATGAAGTGGAGTGAGAAAGTATTAGCTCTATTTTATAAAAGGTGAAGAAAAAATTAATGCCTTATCCAAGATCACAGGGTAAGTGAGTGGCACTTTAACTCAATGTCCAGAACATTATCCAGAGTACTAATTTGTTCTATAAAGATGCTGTCCTTATTATATCCAATTAGTCTTCTCATAAGGACAATGAATCTAATCTAATCTTATCTAATATCAATGAATCAATCAACATTTATTAAATAGCTATTATGTGCCAGGTACTGTGCTAAGTGCTGGAAATACAAATAAAAACAAATACAGGTATTCTCTCTGGAAGCTTGTAATCTAATAGGGGAACACAAAGGAAAGATGAAAATGAGGTAGTGAGGAAGGGAATGTATCTGACACCAGAGAATGATGCAGAAAAAGTTCCAAAATTATGCAACTGGTGGTTTATGGATAGGTGATTACACTACAACCCCTTTTTAAATGGAGGCCCTAGAGCCCATGTCTCCACTCTTCACTTTGAGAGTCTGACCAGAAGATACTAATGAGATGTGAATATTAAAGGTGATTTTCCAATAATGAATTTCTCTTACATCTCCAACAGGATTCTTTTCCCATTCATTCTCATTCACTTTCCTTCCTATACAGTCCTAGATTTAAATTATAAAATGAGCTGCAGAAGGAAATAGCAAATCATTTTAGTATCTCTGCCAAGACAATCCCAAGAAGGAGTAGGACACAACTGAAAATGACTACACAACAGCAAATCATCTTCTTAGATTTCTTTGTATTCTTCATATTTGTTTAATCATTATATTTACCACTCTCTTCTTCTAAGTAGCATGTAAAAATTCTTTGAATTTTCTTTCTAAACCCCAGTTTTTCATGGAATTTAGAATAGAATACAATTTCTTTTTTTATTTTAGTTGTTTTTTTTTTTTTTCTGAGGCATTTGGGGTTAAGTAACTTGCCCAAGTTCACACATCTAGGAAGCATTAAGTTTCTGAGACCAGATTTGAACTCAGGTCCTCCTAACTTCAGGTCTGGTGCTCTATTCACTGTGCCACTTAGCTTCCCCTACAGTACCATGCTAGGAGAAAAAAATAAAGGTACATCCTGAATACTCAATAAAAATGGACCAAGGTTGAATTTTTCAATTTCTAAATCTATATAGGCTAAAAGTGTCTGAAATTGTTTAAATACTCTATCCACCTTCACTATTGAATGAAAACAAACAATACTAATAAGGAGTGTTTAGAGAAGCCAACAGTTACAAGATGCAAGATAAATAACATCACAGATATTCAATGTTTACTTTATTGGAAATCTATAGCATTGTTTATCCAATTAAAGATATCATCTCTAGATATACAAATCCATCTCATTTATAAACAATTCAAGAGGCTATTCGGCACCGAAGGCATATAGCATTAATTAATACAAGAAATATTTTTAATAAACATTGTCACAACTAAGAGCTTTACAGAAAATGAAGTGGATCCTTTTCCCTTGGCAAGGAAATAGTCATGCATGTATAAAGAAGAGATTTTCTAGAAACATCCCACGTTTCTATTTAATATCAATGAAATAAGATTTCTTAAAATTTATGTCATTCTTATGAAATAGATAGACTTCTGGACTTCATACTTTCATTGCATCTTTTTCAGTATTTTCCATTGTTTATGACAAAATTTACCCCAGTTCTAGACATACTGGGGCTTCATACTATTTCCTAATTGTAAAAAAAAATCTCAGTTGGTTTTTCTCTTTCAATTTTTTTGTGCTCTCCTACCAAAACTTACCCAACCTATGTTCTGTTAATAGAAATTTAATATAATTAACTAGCAGTATTGAAATGTCAGGACATAGCTAGTAATAGAAAAAAACAATAAAAATAGGCATTAGAAAGTATTAAATGGTCAACATCCCAAGTCTATCACTTATTGACTTACTTTAATTTCTATAAAATTTCTTAAACATATCATTAAAGTGAGAGATGATATGTGAACCTTCAGAAAGGGAACCTTTAGGATGAGTATGAATGAATTCAAGACTTTAATGAGCTAATCTGACTTAATCTTTTATTATACAAGGCAGAGTGATACTTGCATTCAAGTCCTGTTATAATGTTTCCTTTTTTGGCTTCTCAAAGGCTATAGGGAATAAAAAAGTTCTTGAAAACCTCACTGAAGGCTAAGATCCATTTTTGTTGCCCAAAGATAAGTTTTGATCAGTTCATAGGGTACCATCACCAAAAGACCACAAACTTCTTAAATTGTGGTTGTGATCCCATATGGGATATTGTAACTGTATGTGGGGATCAATAAATTATGATTATCATGAGTAAATGTTTGATTTACATACATATGTATACCAAGGATCACATAAAAATTTCTTGGGCAAAAAGGGGTCACAAATGAAAAAAATTTAAGAAGCCCTGTTCTAGAAGACAAAGTTAAGAAATATGGTATCAGTAAATATAGTTCATCTAACAGAATAAATGGACACTAAGAGACATCAATAATTGATTTATATTTGTCTGGAAGAAAGTATTTAGTAAGCTACCACAGAGATAGTTTTGGTTCTGCTCTGTTTGACTTTTTTTTAATCAATAATAAATAAAGGCATCAATGGGTATCAAATTTGCATATGATATAAAAGCTGGGAGTTAAAAATAGCTAGCTAGAGAGCAGCTAAGATTTTAATAATCTAAATTATCCCTAATTTTATAAAATGAAATTTAATGGTTCTGACCATAAAGCCTTCTATTAATGTTGTTGACGCCTTGTTATGATGGGGAACTTCCCCATTTCAAAATTAAGATTAAAATGTTTCTACTATGTCAACTCTTTTCATAGAAGGTCACTTTGTATCTTAGAAGCAGAAGAACTAGAGCTAAGAGGTTATATTTTATATTATAACCCCTTTACTTAACATGTAAGTTATATGTGGTATTTAGTGAGAACCAGAATCTCTGGTCTGTGGGGTTTGCTGAGTACTTTTCAAGGCTACTCATCTACATTTAGTGTTCACTTCTCACTTAGCTCTCAACCATGGTTCCAAAAAGCTGTAACATGAGGAGTGGCCACATTCCAGCAAAACCACCGTGGTAGATGGGTTAGAACAGATTAAGGGTAACCAATTGTCCTCAAACCCAGAAATAAGATGGAAAGATGTCTACCCCAAGTACATGAAGGCTTCTTCCACCAGAATTGGTAGAAGAGAACAATTTATTTCCATGTCCACGAAGATGATTAAAGTAAGCACTGTCCAGCACTCAGAGCTTGGAAGGATGGAATTTGAATCGTGTGTCTAACTCCAAAATCCAGTTCTCTTTTCACTATACTATGCAATCTTACACCTCTATGTAAATTGAACTCAGGAAATATTTATTATTACCTCCCATGTGTTAGCAACTGTATCAGGTATCAAGGATACAAAAATAAAATCAAAGAATCTGTGTGCATATTTATAAACACACATGTGCACAGAAATGTGTATCCAGGTATGTATGCATTAGATTGAACATGCATATAAGCACTGCTCACATATATGCACACAGCAGTGGAAGGAGTTAGGACAAGGACTACTAACAAGAGGAGAAGTTGGAAAAGATCTCAAATAGGAAGTGAAATCAACTCTGATTTTTGAAGGGAGACGGATTCCAGGAGGAAAAAATCAGCAAGGAAAGCATATGATCAATGAAGAAGCATATAACTACACTATAGAATGCCTTGTATGGGAAACAGGCCAATTTGAATGGACTATGGAGTGAGTTAAGTGATAGCTGTTTGTTTGTTTATTGTTGTTGTTTATTCCCAATGTGGAACAAAATGACATTTAGTTGGAGTCAATGCACAGTATTCCAACACTAAATGATCAGAATAATATGAGCTATGAAAGCTGTAGTACAGTTCAAACACATAGTCCCTGTGAATATTTTGGAGTAGAGATATCTCTAAATATATACATCTCATGCTTCTTTTGAGGTACTGCAGTTCTGATTTGCTCTTAGAGCACACCTTCTTTGATGCAGGTATACCATACTAGGTAGTCCTGTGCTAGTGTCTTCCATGTCACAAAATTGATTCCAAAGATCTTCAGAGAGACTTTGAGAATGTTCTTGCATTACTTCTTCTGACTTTCATACAAACATTTGTCTCCTGTGAGTTCTCTGTAAAATAGTCTTTTAAGCAAATGTATATTTAGCATTCAGACAACATGGGCCAACCCATTGCAGCTATGTTTTTTGAACTTAAGTGCTTGGCAGTTTAACTTGAGAAAGGACTTCAATATCTGGTGCTTAACTTGCCAGATGATCTTTAGAATCTTCCTAAGATAATTCCAATGGAAGCATTGCAGTTTCCTGATATGACCCTCATAAATTGTTCAGATTTCACAACCATGCAATAATAAGGTCAGCACAACAGCTTTGTAGACCTTTATTTTGGTAGGCAATCTAATACCACTTCTCTCCAACACTTTCTGAGTCTCCCAAACACTGTCCAGTACTGTCTAGCTCTGGGGATACATGTGCCAACATCATCATCTATGTGTACATCCCTGGAAAGTATACTGCTAAGGTAAGTGAACATTTCCCACAGTATTCAAAACTACTCCATTTGCTATAACTGATGCTCCCATGGATGATGTGAGGCTGATTGGTTGAGCATATGCTTTTTGTTTTGAGGTTTTATTTTTGAGGGAGGATATGCTCATTGTTAAGTCAAAATTAGCACAAGCATCAGAAAATTAATCCATGATTTCTTCCATGTTACTCTCAAAGGCTAAATTTAGTTCACAGTCACCTGTGAGCAAAAAATTCATATACCACTTCTCCCTGGGTATTAAAGTGGAATCAATTTGGAAAGAAAACAAATTAGAGTCAAACTGTAAAGAATTTTAAAGAGCAAATGAAGAAGTCCTATGTTTTCATACAGGCAACAAGAAGGTTCTGAAGTTTCTTGGATAGGAGAATGACATTGTTCATAAAGGAAGGCTAACCTCAGCACTCTCTAGTTCTACATAATATGTGCTTTGACCTTTTGAAGAGAATAAGAGGTCACTGTTGCCTGGGAAGAAAGCAGCGGATGTGTTGAAGAAAAAAGTAATCTGAACTAGAAGATGAAGACCACTGATATAATGTTTCTTGTTTCATGTTTCAGGTTGGACCATGGCTATTACCACATACATACTAGAAGAAACCAATCTAGTGAAAAGTTCTGGATTTGTAATTCTATTCCTGATCTACTACTCATGACAACCAAGATTTAGTTTCAAACAATGCCTGTAATGCATTTAGGCTTTGTGAACAGGGAAAACTCCCTTAACTCCTGCTTTAAAGAACTTTAGATGATCCATATAGAAAAAGAGAGGAGATAGAGAAGGAGGAACAGAGAGAGGGGAGGGAAGAAGAAGGGGGAAAGGAGAAGAGGAAGGAGGAGGGGAGAGGGGGGAAAGAGGAGAGGGGGAAAGAGAGAAGAAAGAGAGAAGGAGGAGAGGGAGAGAAAAAGGAAGAGGGAGGGAGAGAGGGAGAGAGAGAGACAGAGACAGAGATAGAGACAGAGACAGAAAAAAAAGACGAAAAGAGATAGAGTCGAATGTCAAGTGGAGAAAGTAATAAGATTACCTCAAGGAAAAAAGTTAGATATTAAATATGCTTATGCTGATTGACCCCCTGATGTGCAGCTTCAAAGCCTGGCCCTGAAGGCTACTTAATGCAAAAGCCCAAGAAGAGAATAGGCCATCCCTGGGGAAAGACCCCAAAAAAGTTTTTATCTAACTAAACTTTGAAAAGAGGCACTGGAGAAAAGGGAAGGTAAAAGCCTGCCTTTCTTGCTTACTACCCTGGAGACTAAACAATGTCACTTCACTGTCAGTTTCCTCATCTATACGATAAAGAAATTGGTTAAGAATCTACTTTGTACTCATATAACCTACAAACATCTTTTTTTTAATTATACATTTTTAAAATGTGATTTTATCCTGAAATTACTTATCTATGATCATGAATATTTCAATATATAAAGAATTAGAAGAGGATCTTTCTTTTTATAAAATTGTGAACTTAATATATACTCTTTTTTTAAAGTGTATATTGAATTTAATGCAATGGCAAAATGTTTACCTGCATCCTCTTCCGATCTTTTATAGCTTTTTTCCATATATTTGTTGTCGTTATAATTGTTGCTGTTTTAATGTTGCATCAATCCTCTTTTCTTTCTTTTCATTTCCATTAGCATCACCATCACTGCTAACCAACTCCCCTCATCCCTATAAAGAAACTCTCCTTTGTAAAAAAAAAATAAGTATCATATTTGTTATTATTATGGCATATTTAGGTACTTTTAAAACTACTAGTTTTGTAGTCAAGGAACTTTGACTCATTTTCACTACTTCTGGGAGCAAATAATAAGCATCTCTGGTCGTGAATTTCTTAATCTTAAAGATGAAGAGGTCCATAAGATCATAAATTTAGAGCTGGAAGGGGCATGAAAAGTAAATTGGTCAAACCCCCTCATTTTACTCATTTTACATGGGAAGAATAGAGGCCCAGAGATTCGGGATCTGGCCCAGAATCAAAAACCTAGTATGAATCTGATGTGGCTTTATTTGTACTACATGATCTCTTAAATTCTTCCAAAGCAAGGTTTTTGATGCTAAATAAACATTCATTAAACACCTATTCTATGCCACAAATGAACTGTAACAAGTACTAGAGACACAAAGAAAGTTAAAAAAAAAAAAAAGCTTTGCTCTCAAGGAGTTTACATTCTAATGGAAGAGAAAACATGTATGCAAATGATGATGTACAAACTGTAGAGAAGATGAATGGGAAATAATCCAAAGAAAAGTACTAGAATTAAAGCAGATTGGAAAAAAAACATGCAAACAACTATGTACAAACAACAAATTATATGAAAGATGAATGGAAATAATCCAAAGAGATGTTAGAATTAAAGCAGATCAAAAAAAGCTTCCTGCAAAAGGTCTATTTCACTTTGGAGTTGAAGAAAAATAGAATCCAAAAGGGAGAGACAGGGAGGGAATGTTCTCTCTCCTTGACTCTGTCTCCTGAACATCTTTTGGAAATGCTTGGAGTTAGGAGGTGAGCATCTTCTATAAGGAACATGAAGGAGACCAATATCATTGTATCACAGAGTAGTAGTGAGAGTGATTCAAGGTGTAAGAATACAAGTAATGTTTTTTGGGGGGTGAGTTTTGTAGGGCTTTGAACAGCAAATGGAAGATTTTATATTTGATCTTAGAAGTGATAGAGTGTTTACACAATTGGAGGATGACATTGGTAGGTGACATTATAGTTAGAGTTGTACTTTAAGAAGAATATTTTGACAGATGAGTGGAAGATGGACTGAAGTGGGGAGAGATATGTAGTAGGAAGACCACAAGAGCAATAGTGCAGAAAACTATCTATCTTAATAGTTCGAATATGACTTGATGAGGGCCTGTCAGAGGAGATAAGAAGACATACAGGAGAAATATAACCAAGGTGAAATTAATGTACATTGGCAGTAAATGTAAAATGAAAGAGTGGAGAGTTGGGAGTGACAAGCTAGTTTTGAGCCTGGATGATTGAGATGATATTGGTATCATTGACAATAATGAGAAAGTTTGACTGAAGAAGGAATTGAAAGAAAGTTAATGAGTTTAGTTTTGGACATGTTGAGTTTAAGATGCTAGTTAATTTTGTCCAATGGGCATAGAGATGTGAGACTGAAGAAGGAAGTTAGAACTACATAAATTAGGTAAACATTTAAGAATCATTACTTTAGAGATGATAATTGAATCCATGAGAATTGACCAGATCCCTAAGAGAAGAGGGAGAGAAGAGAAGAGCACCCAGAACAGAGCCTTGAAGACCACCAACAGTTATCACTTGTAACCTGGATAAAGAACTATCAAGGAGACTGAAAAGGATAAATCAGGCAGATAGAAGGATAAACAGGAAAGAGCATTCACAAAAATCTAGAGATAAAGGAATATCAAGGAGAAAAGGTTTATCAAAAATATTGAAGACTGCAGAAAAGTCAAGAATGATGACTAGAAAAAAGCTATCAGATTTGGCAGTGTTTCACTATGCACTAGGAATAGGAACACAAGACAAGTAAACCTCTGCCTTCAAGGATACTAAATTCTACTATTTGATTCAACATGTTAGCAATTAACAAAATTCAATATGTATATGACATGAATATGAAGTGACTTGGAGAAAGGGTAAGTCCATCAACAATCATTAATTGTCTCCAACAGGAGATGACACTTGAAGTAAGTCTTGGAGGGAATCTAAGAGACAGTAGTAGTAAGGAAGGAAAGCTATTCAGTATAACATAATGGTAAAACCTATGTCCCCAAGAGCAAGAAGGAAATTTCAAATTAGCTACATGGACTTCTTGGAGTTAAGGAAGTTTTTGAAAGAAGCCAAGAGTCCAAGGTTCACTGAGTCAGGAACCTTTGAAATAACTACAATGGAGCCATGACAGCAAGGTTAAAGGAACATGTTAAAGTGAAAGCAGCAATAGTGAGACTAGAGTCTTCAGGTCCAACTAAGCATCTTTCCATGTGAATTATGGAAATACCAATAAAAGGAATATGATTTTCATACTAATCTATGATATATATTATATACACACATATATATTATATACACACATAAGTGTATATACAGAAAGAGAGAGAGAAAGAGAGAGAGGGGTGGGGGGGAAAGGAGGAAAGAATGGAGGGAGGGAGGAGGAGACAGAGAGAGAATATACTAATAATTTAGATTTCTGAGAGTTGCCTTTTTTGATTTGGGAGTCAAAAACTCATAATGCACTCAAAATTATCAACCATTATGACCATGGTTACATGTTTGTGTTGTATTATACCTATATATGATAGGTGAAGCAAATTGAGAACTACAGAAACTGTTCCCATCATGGAACTCTGGTTCTGTCTTCTGAGGGGGAGATGGAGAGAGAGATAGAGTGTTCACAATCTTCAACATCTGAAACATAAAATTTAAGAATTGTTGTACTATCCTCCACTCATAGACTTGTCATGGGAAAAAGCTTAAACTCTAGGAATGATGATATTGTAATCCACTTTCCCCCTCCCTTCACACTTATGATTTATGTATAAAATCTCTCCTTTAACTAGAAATTGAGTGAATCCCCTTCAACTGAGAAATGATTGAAAAAGTTATGATATATGAATGTAATGGAATATTATTGTTCTATTAGAAATGATGAGCAAGTTGATTTCAGAAAAAAAAAACATAAACTAATGCTGAATAAAGTGAGCAGAACCAGGATAACATAATGCACAATAATAGTAAGGTTACATGATGATCAATTGTGATGACATGGCAATGCAGTGATTCAAGAAAATTCCAAAAAATTTCAGATAGAAAATATCATTTGCATCCAGAGAGAGAACTATGGAGACTGAATGTGGATCAAAGGATTTTTCCTTTCACCTTTTTGTTTATTTATTTGCTTTTTCTTGCTCATGTTTTTTCCCCTTCGGTTTGATTTTTCTTGCACAACATGAGAAATATTTTTTTAAAGGATCTCACATGTTTAACCTATATTACATTGCTTGGGGAAGGAGGAAGAAAACTTTGGAACACAAAGTCTTACAAAAATGAATGTTGAAAACTATCTTTACATATATTTGGAAAAATAAAATATCAATGAGAAAAATAAAATCTCTCCTTTATTACAACAGGTAAAGTCTTCCCAGGAAAGCTTTCAGTTTGCTAACCTCACTACTCACAGTGAAATTATTTAATTAAACCACTATTTCATCTCTATAAACCTGTCTCTAGGCCAGCTTTATGTGGCTCCAACTGCTGTTAGCATTTATAGTAATAGCAAGGAACAACATTAATAATAATTAATAATAGTAATAGTAATGGCAATAGTGGGCCATCAGAATCATAATCATGTTTCCATGTGAATGATGGAACAGGGGTTTGATGTATCATACTAATACCAATGAACACCTGGGCAAAGCAAACCCCAACATTCCCATGTGCTGAACTAGAATGAGGAAAGATAGCTTACAGCATCACCCACATTACAAAGGCATGGGGACAGTTTGTTTAAAGGCATGAAAGCTAGAGATAGAATCTCATGTGCAAGGAATAGAAAATCAGTCAGTTTAGTTGGAACACACAAAACATGAAGGGAGATGATATATAGACTGGCTAGCTGTCCACTTCCTTCACCTTGTTAACATTTAGGCCAAGTGTTTTTGAATAATGAAGGATCCCTTAAGAGATTCTGCTAGGATTCATTATTGAAGCAATCAAGCATATGGAGGACCTCACAATCTATAGGCAATCCTTCAAATTGGCCTCTAAATTGGAACTGCTTTGTGACAATGACAACCATTTTTAAATATATTGATACTTTTCAGTTTTGTTATCTGTTAAAAAAGAAATGACAATTCTCTTGCCTAAACTACATAGACAATCAGTGGAATAGTAGAATTCACCTGAGTCTTGCTTACATTCATTTCAATCTTTAAATACTAAGACGAGAGAGGAGTAATGAAATGGAGCCAATCAAAGAGGGATATGCCTCTGATAAGTATTATATTACTATACTTGAGCATTCTGGAAGGGAGAAAAAAAAGAGTTGTCATTCAGTAGAAATGTGTTCCTAATAATGTCTGGAGAGTATCTGAATAGATCTTAGGACCAAAGTTAAATTTAAAGCCCATGTTTCCCTCTGATTGGAGACATAGGAATAGATGTTGATACTTTGGAAATTGTGAAGCATGCTAACAATAAATTGTTCTAGCTCCTTTGGGATTTGGAGACTAATAAAACAGGTTTCCTTCCTCATGCTTCAGAAGTGCTTAAAAATCTCATTCCACTGAGGATGGTTTAAATTAGCTCTAAACAATGGTGGGTATTCACATTTTTGGTGAACCTCATAAACCTTGTTGGCTGCAAGTAAGTAAGCCTAAATTTCAGAATGAATTATCTTCCTTGATTTTCAAATAAACTAACAGTGCTGGGGGAAAGTTTCATGAGCTCAATATTTAAATGCATAAAGAAGCTTAGGTAATATCAGTGAATATCTTTTCATTTGGCATTGATATGTAGACACCCATGGCCAACTTTCCACTTAAAAGTTATATATCCAGAAATAATATGCTTTCCTTATTCATCCAAGGGAAGTGAGCTGTCAGGCAATATCAACCACTAAAAATATTGACAGCATGTCCCTATGGGGGAAATGAGTAATATAGAACCCAGAAAGACTGATTCAATCTGATTCACAAAGAAGCAGGGAGGAACAAGGCAGAAAAAACCACCAGGATAAATTCTCCTGGCCTACTGTGATCTTGTACAACTTAGATTTCTCCATTATAAGAACAGATACTTAGATGATATCAATAGGACACCAGACTTTTTTAAAGCCTGCACAAAGTAAAAAACCAAGTCTTTGCAAAACCATGTAATTATTCCTATAAGTGTATAAAAGTGGATTCATATGAATCAAGTGATATTTGTTAGTTATGTCATTATCATACAGATTTTAAACTCTTTCTGACCTTAAGACTATAAGTTTAATAGACGTTAAAAGTCATACAATCCAATACCTCCCGTTTTACACAAGATAAAGTACAGTTCAGAAAATTAAAAAAAAAAAACTTGTTCAAGGGCACAAGTATAGCATTTATCATTTTTATTAAATTATTTTTATTAAAGTTTTTTAACTTTCAAAACATATGCATGGATAATTTTTCAACATTAACCCTTGCAAAACCTTCTGTTCCAATTTTTGCCCACCTTCCCCCCACAACCTTCACTAGATGGCAAGTAATCCAATATATGTTAACCATAGTAAAAATATATGTTAAATCCAATATATGCATACATATTTATACAATTATCTCGCTGCACAAGAAAAAATAAAAAAGGAAATAATGAGAAAGAAAATAAAATGCAAAACAACAACAAAAAGAGCAAAAATGCTATGTTATGATCCACACTCAGTTTCTACAGTCTTTTCTCTGGGTTTAGAGTGCACTCATAATCACAAAATCACTGGAACTGGCTTGAATCATCTCATTGTTGAAAAGAGCCAAGTCCATCATAATTGATCATTGTATAATCTTGTTGTTGCCATGTACAATGATTTCCTGGTAATGCTCACTTCACTTATCATTAGTTCATGTAAGTCTCTCCAGGTCTCTCTGAAATAATCCTGCTGATTGTTTCTTATAGAACAATAGTATTCCATAACATTCATATACCATAACTTATTTAGCAATTCTCCAACTGATGGGCATCTACTCAGTTTCCAGTTTCTTGCCACTACATAATGGGCTGCCACAAACATTTTTGCACTGACTGCCTTTCCCTCTTTAAAGAACTCTTTGGGATATAAGCCGAGTAGGAACATTAGCATTTATCGTTGCAAAGATTTAGATCCTTTGTTCTTTGATTCTTACATTAGCCCTCTTTCTTTTTACTGCACAGTCTTCCTTCCTTTTTATCAAGGAGAACAATTTATACTGTATTGACACAACTGTAAGAAACAAATTATTATGAGAGACTTAAAAACTCTAACCAATTCAGTGGTCAATCAAAATTCTAGAAAATTGATCATACAGAATATTACTCATCTCTTATAAAAGACAATTTTTAACATGGCCAATTGTTGATAATTTACCACCAAGATGATATAAAATTATTCTACTTGAGTACACATCTTCACCACAAAGTTTCCCCTTCATTCTGGGATGGGGAGACATTGGGAGGAAGAAAAATAAATATTGATAATTTTAAAAATTAAAATCAAAATTGACATAATACAATTCATAGCTTATAAAATGCTATTCATTAATTCAACAAACATAATTGAATGTAGAATGCTTTTAAACAGATGAAGCTCAAATAAGAATCATTTCTAAATAGAACATACTATTCAAATAAAACATTGGAAAGTTGGTGCCTTGATGGAAATTAAGAGTCAGCTATTAAGTGAAATCAAGGAACTACAAAATGTCAAAGTGGAAAGGACTTCAGGAACTGTCTACTCCAACCTACAATCCAATAATACTATCTACTGGCTCCTTCACTACGGCCTAAAAATATGTCTTTTTTAACTTCATCCTATAAAAAACCTTATTTTGATCCAACCATTTTCTGCTAGCTCTTGTTCTATATCTCTTTTCCCTTTTCTGTCTAAATTCCTTGAGCATTTTGTCTCTTATTGATGCCTCTATTTCTTCTTCCCTCTCTCCTTTCTAAATCCTCTGTCACCTGGTTTCTGAGTTCATCATTCAACTGAAATTGTTTTCTCTAAAGTTACCAATGATCTCTTAATTACCAATCTAACGGTCTCTTTTCAATTTTATCTTCTTGACTTATTTTCAACTTCTGACATTGTTAATCATTTTCTTCCTTCTGGATTTTTCTTTTCTAGGTTTTCATGACACTGTTCCTATTGGATCCTCTTCAGTTTCCTTTTCTGGATCTTTATCCAGATCACACCCACTAATTGAATATCCCTCCTCCCTCAAGGTTGTGTTTTGATGCTTATTTTTTCCCTATGAACATTTAGGTGTATTCTTTAAGTTTGTGCATCTCATTCTTCTTCTGAACTAATATGCCACGATTAGTGGTCCTGTGCCCTTATCTCCCATGCCACACAATGAATTCTAAAGTTCTTAAGAGAGACCTTGAGAGGTTCCTTGTATCAATTCTTCTGACAATAATGTGAGTGTTTGCTGTGTGTGAGTTCTCCATAATATAGTCTTTTTGGCAAGCATACATTTGGCATTTGAAAATCCTGTTCAGCTCAGTGGAGTTGCACTCTCTATAGTAGACTTTGAATGCTGGAAAGTTAGTTCAAGAAAGGACTGCAATTAGTGGTATTTTATCCTATCAAATAATTTCCATAATCTTCCTAAGGCAATTCAAATGGAAGCAATTACATGGTGCTGGTAAATTATCCAGATTTCACAAGCATACAACAATGAAGTCAGCATGACAATTCTGTAGGGTGTAGAGAGTGTTCAGGGAAGACTACTACCTCTGGTATAATTGCTGCTGAGGCCCTTTTAAGGACTACTTTCCACCTTTGGTGTCTCCCTGATCCATCTAAATCTTCTCCTGTGGTTCTAAGAAGCTGTACGATGCCTAGTGGCAAAATTTTAATAAACCGTTTTGGTAGATGGGCTAAACTAGGTTGAGACTAACTAAAGGCTCTCAAGTCCTCCAGTGAGTTAGGGGAGTGTCCACCCAAAACATATGAAAACTATCCCTGGTAGAATGAATACATGAGACCATCAGTCATGGAGTCACAGAAGTAGGTACTAAACAAAAAGTTTGAATTCCAAACACAGAACTCAAGAAAAACATAAAAAGGTGAAAAGGAAAGAACTCTTGAAAATTATATTTCTATTATGGGTATACATAGAGAGTGCAGGAATAATTTGATTTTACTGGTATAACATAAAAAAAGAAACAAGGTGGAAAGTGTATTGTTCTGGAAAAAGGGGAAAATGAAGGTAAAATGAGAGAAATTGCATCTCATGAAGAGGTAAAGAAAACCTATTATAATTGAGAGAAAAAAGGATGGGAGATGAACATTGTGTGAATCTTACTCTCATCAGATTTGGTTCAGAGACAATATCAGACATATGTGGTTTCACATAGAGATTTCTTTCTAAGTGGGAGGAGAAAGGGGAAAGAAAATTGGGAGACTAATAGAAGGGAAAACAGAAGTAGAAGTGGAAAGGTATAAAAAAGGAGAAGGGGCTGTAAAGGGGGAGAACTCATTAAGGGAAATGGTGGTCAGAAGCAAAATACTGGAGGGCAGGAAAAAGGAGAAAGGAAAGAGAAAAGCATAACTTGGGGTAAATAATATGGGAAGAAATAGAGAAGTAGTCATTTTAACTGTGAATATGAATGTGATGAACTCTACCATAAAATGGACTGGATTAAAATCTAGAATCCTACAATATGTTGTTTGCAAGAAATACAGTTAAAGCAGAGTGATACATTTGGAGTAAAATTAAAAGATTGGATCAGAATCTATTATGCTTTAGGTGAAGTAAAAAAAGACAGGGGTAGCAATCCTGATCTAAAATTGAGCAAAAGAAAAAATACTTCTAATTAAAAGCTATAAGGGAGGAAACTATATCTTATCAAAGGGTACCATAGATAATGAAGCAATATCAATGCTAAACATATATGCACCAAGTGATATAGCATCCAAATTCCTAAAGGAGAAGATAAGAGAGTTTCAAGAAGAAATAGACAGCAAAATTATACTACTGGGGGATCACAACTATGCTCTCTCAGAGCTAGATAAATCAAACCATAAAATAAGTAAGAAAGAAGTTAAGGAGTTAAATAAAATGCTGCAAAAGTTAGGTACGATGGATCTTTGGAGAAAATTCAATAGAGATAGAAAAGAATATACTTTTTTTTCTCAACAGTTCATGGAACCTATACAAAAATTGACCATGTATTGTGGCATAAAGACCTTAAAATCAAATGCAGAAAGGCAGAAATAGTAAATGCATTTTTTCAGATCATGATGCAATAAAAATTACAAACAATAAAAGGCCAGAGGAAAATAGACCAAAAATTAATTGGAAACTAAATAATCCAATCAGAAAGAATGAATGGATGAAATAACAAATCATAATCACAATCAATTTCATACAAGAGAATGGTAATAAGGACACCAAAATTTGTGGGATGCAGCCAAAGTGATAATAAGGGGCAATTTTATATCTCTAGGTGTTTACTTGCATAAAATAGAGAAGGAGATCAATGAATTATGTTTACAATTTAAAAAAATTGAACAAAATTTTAAAAACCCAATTAAATACCAGATTTGAAATTCTGAAAATAAAAGAGATTAATAGAACTGAAAGTAAGAAAATTATTAAATTAACAAATAAAATCAGGAGTTGGTTTTAAGAAAAAAAATCAACAAAATAGGTAAATCATTAATTTGATTAGAAAAAGGAAAGCATAAAATCAAATTGTTAATCTCTAAAATTAAAAGTGTGAGCTTTCCACCAATGAAGAGGAAATTAGAGCAATCATTAGGAGTTATTGTTCCCAACTTTATGTCAATAAATTTGATAATCTAAGTGAAATGGAGGAATACCTACAAAAATATAGATTGCCCAGATTAACAGAAGAGGAAATAAAATACTAAAATAGTCCTCTTTTAGAAAAAGAAATAGAACAAGCTATTAATGAACTCCTTAAGAAAAAATCTACAGGGCCAGATGTATTTACATGTGAACTCTACTAAACATTTAAAGAACAGTTGATTCCAACATTATAAAAAGTATTTGAAAAAATAGGGAAAGGACTCCTATCAAATTCCTTTTATGACACAGATATGGTGCTGATACCTAAACCAGGAAGTATGAAAACAGAAAAAAGACCAATATTAATGAATATTGACGTAAAAACATTAAGTAAAATATTAGTAAAGAGATTACCGAACGTCATCCCCAGGATAATTCATCATGACCAAGAAGCATTTATACCAGGAATGAAGGGCTAATTCAATACTAGGAAAATTATTAGCCTAATTGACTATATCAATAACCAAACTTACAAAAATCATATGATTATCTCAATAGAGGTGGAAAAGGCATTTGATAAAATCCAACATCCATTCCTATTAAAAACACTAGGTATAGGAATAAATGGATTTTTCCTTAAAATGATCAGTAGCATGTATTTAAAACCACCAGCAAGCAGCATATGTAATGGGGACAAACTAGAATCATTCCCAATAAGATCACGGATGAAACAAGGTTGCCCACTATTACTATTACTATTCAATATTGTATTAGAAATTTTAGCTTTGGCAATGAGAAGGAAAAGAGATTAAAGGGATTAGAGTAGGTAATTATCACTCTTTGCAGATGATATGATGATACACTTAGAGAATCCTAGAGAATCAACTAAAAACCTACTAGAAACAATTCACAACTTTAGTAAAGGTACAGGGGGATACAAAATAAATCCATAGAAATCATCAGCATTTTTATATATTACCAACAAAGTCCAGGAGCAAGAGATGCAAAGAGAAGTCCAGTTAAAATAACTGTCAATAATATAAAATATTTGGGAGTCTATCTGCCAAGGGAAAGTCAGAAACACAACTACAAAAAACTTTCCACACAAATGAAGTCAGATCTAATCAATTGGAAAAATATCAAGTGCTCATATGTAGGCCAAGTGAATATAATAAAAATGACAATACTATTTAAATTAATCTACTTATTTAGTGATATACCAATCAAACTCCCAAAAAATTATTTTACTGGCCTAGAAAAAAATAACAACAAAATTCATCTTGAAGAACAAAAAGTCAAGAATTTCAAAGGAATTTATGAAAAAAAGCAAATGAAGGTCACCTAGCTGTACCAGATCTAAAACTATATTAGAAAGCAGTGGTCATCAAAACCATTTGGTACTGGCTAAAAAGAGAATAGTTGATCAGTGGAATAGGTTAGGTTCACAGGTCAAAATAGTCAATGACTATAGTAATCTAGTGTTTGACAAACTCAAAGACCCCAGCTTTGGGGATAAGAATTCACTATTTGATAAAAACTGCTGGGAAAATTGGAAAATAGTATGATAAAAACTAGGTAATGACCCACACCTAACACCATGTACCAAGATAAGGTTGAAATGGGTACATGATTTAGACATAGTGATATTATAAGCAAATTTGAAGAACATAGGATCAACGAAGAAGGAATGAATTTGTGAATAAAGAGAACTGGAGTGCATTGCTGAACACCAAATAGATAATTTTAATTATATTAAGTTAAAAAGTTTTTGTGAAAACAAAACTAATGCAGACAACAGTAGAAGGAAAGCAATAAACTGGGAAAACATTTTTGCATTCAAGGATTCTGATTAAGGCCTCATTTCTAAAATATATCAAGAATTAAGTCAAATTTATAAGATTTCAAGCTATTCTCCATTTGACAAATCATCAAAGAATATGAACAATTTTCAGATAAAGAAACTGAAACTATTTCTAGTCATATGAAAAGGTGCTCCAAATCATTATTGATAAGAGAAATGCAAATTAAGACAACTCTGAGATATCACTTCATATCTCTCAGGTTGGCTAAGATAACAGGAAAAGATAATAAAGACTATATGTATGGATGTAGGAGAACTGGGACATTAATATATTGTTGATGAAGTTGTGAACTGATCCAACCATTCGAGAGCAATTTGGAACTATACTCAAAAAGTTATCAAACTGATGAAGGGGGCGGAGCCAAGATGGCAGAGTGAGCAACTCTCTGTGTCCTCCTCTGACCTTCTCTCAAGTCAACAGTAAAATAAGCCTCTGAACTGATCTTTAAATCAACAAACCCAGAAATATTTTGACTAAGAAATTCTGCTTGCTGAAGTTACCTTTGAAGAACTTAATAAAGGTCTGTTTCAGTTGGGCACAGGGGGCAAGCAGTGGGAGTGAGCAGTTTGCCCTGCATCTGGGAGAGGCAGGAAACTGGGCAGGGCTCAGCTTGGCAGAAACTCAAAACAGCTGGTGAGAGTTTCTGAGGCACTCGGGACACTCTGCCCTGATTTCGGGCAGGTGCTCTGGCAGATCTGCCTTTTATAAAAGGCAGTTTGTAACCCATTGCTAACAAAAGGCCTTAGCTCAACAGGCCCAGGCAGTTAATTACCGGAATTGCCCCAAGGCAAACTACCACAGCTAGCTGCCACTTCTCTGCTTTGCACAAACCCCAGGCTTTAAAAAAAATAATAAAAAAAAAATAAAAAATGAGTAGGAAGCAGAAGAGAGCTCTTACCATACACAGCTTTTATGGAGAGAAAGAAAGGCAGTCTCTAGATCCTGAGGTACCTGTAGACAAAGTAAATCCAGAGGAAGCCATAAAGGGAGATATAACTTGGTCCCCTTGGCAAAAAGCCTTTCTGGAAGATTGCATAAAGAATCTCAAAAAAGAGCTGGATGATAAATGGGAAAATAAACTGAGTTCATTGCAAGAAGGATATAATATCCTGCAAAAGAGATATGAAAAAGACACCAATTTATTGAAAAACAAAACTGGTGAATTTGTAATGGACAATAATGCACTGAAAAATAAAATTACTGAAGTGTAAAAAGAGTGCAATGAACAAATTGGACAGTTACAAAAGGAGCTAAAAAAGGTAACTGAAGAAAATAACACTTTAAAAATAAGAATTGAAAAAATGCAAGTGAATGACTCAATAAGACTTCAAGAATCAGTCAAAGAAAAACAAAAAAATGAAAAAATAGAAGAAAATGTGAAATATCTCCTAGGAAAAACAACTGACTTGGAAAATACATCTAGGAGAGACAATCTAAGGATTACTGGACTTCCTGAAAGCCATGATGAAAAAAAGAACCTTGATGCTATCTTCCAGGAAATCATGAGAGAAAATTGCTCTGATATCTTAGAATCAGAAAGCAAAATCACCACTGAAAGAATTCACCAATCACCTCCTGAAAGAGA
>JAJPUD010015104.1:0-38635 GCA_023553655.1 Myrmecobius fasciatus
ACACACACACACACACACACACACACTCTTCATCCAATCTGTTGCTAAATCCTATTGATGCTACCTTTGCAGCATTTCTCATATAAATCTTTTTCTTCTCTCTGGTGCTGCCTTCTCCCTAGTACAGTGCTGTATACTAGGATGTAATAGTGTAATAGTCTGTACACACTCAGACTATTACAATAATCTCCTGGTTAATCTTCCTGCCTCTGATTCTAACCCATCCTTTACTCAGTTATCAAAATGTTCTTTTCAAAGTGCATATCATCACCATGTCACTCTTCCCTCCATCCCATTCAATAAACTGGAATGGCTCCCTGTCCCCAAAAGGATCAAGTATGAAATGCTTCTTAAGCATTTGAATCCCTTCATAACCTGTTTATATAATAAACACTTAAAAATAATAAATTCTTATTGATTGAAATCTGGTGAAAATGACCAGAGCATTTGGAAAATAACACTGGCTGACAAATCTCTCCTCTATATCATTTTCAAATCTAACCATATTTAATGACCAAACCTATAACTCGAAGTAATCTATCCAGATGAATATTCAGAAATTTGTGGTGATTAGAGGCTCAGAGATGGAAATGCAAGGAACTTACTTCAGAGGTCATCTGGCCTATATTCTTCATTTTACTGTTGAAGAGGCCCATCAGGGCCTCACCCAGGTAGAAAGCACCAGAGATGGTATTTAAACCCAAGTTCATATCTCTGAAAATAAATAATACAAATAACATAAGCACTGGTTTTTCTGAATTTAATTTAATTTTTTTCCCTTTCCCTGTAAAATGGAGAAGAAATTGTACCAGAGTCTCTAATTGATGTGAGTGAACTCTATGTCAGAAAGAAATTAGTGGTTAATTCTCCTTTGGCAGTTTTTCCAGGCAATAAAATATGACTCAAATGAGAGCAAGTTTGAACACACAAAGATCAAGAAGAATAAACTGGTAGAATTTTCCTATATAAGGTTATGTTCTCATTAGATACCAGTATAGAAACAAGGTATGATTCCTATTTCAATAGAGCCATGCTGAAAGGCTTTGCAAGATAATGTTCTTAAGGAAACATAATAAATTGGAGTCAAACCTGAATATTTACCATCTAAGCAGGTTGATGGTGATCCTGTGACCCTGGACAATTATGACAACCTCAGCTGCTCTGAGACATCAGTATAGATCATGGCATCCTTTTAATTGCCATAGATATGTTAGAAAACCTATTAGTCACTAAGTCATGTCTAACTTATAATTAGGCTATTTCAGAGAACAGAATGGCTTTGTGCTTTAGCCAATCACTGATGGATTGGTCCAAACATCCATGGACTATTTTATAAGGTTTAGTTAGTAGAGAGTCCTGTATTCTTGGCAGTATTCGTGGAGATATCACCTCCTAATGTGGGCTCCACATGAGAAATCTCCCTAGTACCTCAAACTCAACATATTTACTTCACCCCAAAATGTTACCTCCTTATGTCTTTTTTTTCCATTTATAGCAGGGAAGCTATAAGGAAAACAAGGAAGTGAATATGAGAAGGGAGAGAATTCTGGGCATAAGGAAGCAGCAAAGGACTCTTTTTTATTAGAAATTCTCAAAATTATTTTCTCTAGATTCACTCTCCAAAGTCACTCTGGGATTAGTAAGTGAGATTACCAGAGGCAGGCTCCTTCTTCCCTCAGCATGGGGGGATGTCCTTGTCTTGCTTAGATACCCAATCTATTGTGTTCTTCCCCTATAGTAATTGCCAGCTAATATCTCCCCAATATCAATCAATTGATGTCAATTAATTTTTACAAAAGAATCTTTGTGAAAGGGAAAGAAAAAAGCATTTCAAAGCCACTTACTATGTTCCAGGTACTGGACTAAGGATTTTTACAAATATGATTTCATTTAATAATCTCTATATGTTACTATTCCCATTTTATAATTTTAAAAAAAACTGAGGTAGGCAGAATTTAAGAAGATAGAACAAAAAGCAAAGTACAACAGTCTCCTAAACTAGCAACACATTCTTCTTTACATACTATATTCCCCAGGAAGAGTGGACTATTAAAATGGCAGAGCTTTGCAGCCAGGGTAGAGTGATGGCCAAATATGATTTAGTGGCAAAGTTCAGGACTATCAAGACACTGAGCTGTTTTCCTTCATTTTGCAGGTGGGAACCTAGAGGAAAGAATTCCCCTCTGGAATACCAGGGAAGAAGACATTGAACATGCACTTATTGGAGAAATGAATTTTTAGACTTTCTAAATTTTTTTTAATGATCCCTCTGCTGCTTCCCATTCCTGGAATGTTCTCTCATCTCTCCCTTAAGTTTCAGATAAAATCCAACCTTCTGCAAGAAGCATTTCCCATAATGTCTTCTCTACCCCAATTTATTCTGTCTATAGCTTGTTTGTACACAGCTGTACATGGTTGTTTGCCTGCAGTCCCTATAAATTCCTTGACAGAACTTACAAGTTAGATTGTAAGCAACTTGAGGGCAGAGAATGTCTTGGAGCTTAACACATAGTAACCACTTAATAAATGTTTTTGATTGAGTAGGTGAGAAAGAGATGATTTTTCTTTTGTATCCCTAGCACTTAGTAGGATGTTTGACACATAGTAGATACTTCATAAATGTTTATTGATTAATTGAGAGAGAGATTCTTTTTTTTTCTTTCTCTTTATCCCTAGCACTTAGCACAGTGCCTGGCAAATACCAAGTACTTAATAAATACTAGTTGATGGACTAACTCCCCCCTCCACTCAAATGTATTTGTGGATAATATTATTGTTTACCTATGTATAATGCTTCATTACAAGGTAAAAGTCAATCTCAAAAAACACATTTTCTTGGTCTTTTTTTTCTTTTAGCTTCTCTTTGTCCAATACACTTAACATTCTCTCCATGATGACATTTAAATCTCATATTCCTCATTGAATGACAGTTAAAATCTCCCTCCAAGATCCCCTTGCCTTTAAAAGACATACTAATACTAACATCAGTCTCTGTGGAAGAAGCTGTTGAAGCTAGTGAGCAAAATAAACTGTTCCATTACACTATAGTGGTACTGAGACATAACTTATAGTGAAGACAGGAGTCAGAAAGAGCTGGATTCCAATGCTGCTCTTGATATATATTAGCTACTTAACCACGTCACTTAATCTTTCAATTTCTGCGGCCATTCTTTAAGATTCTAAATTGCTACAGAAGAGTTAGTCATTTACTTAAGCATTAAAGTGCCTACTATGTGCCATTTATTGCACCAAGAGTTGATTACTATTAAATGAAGGAATGTTCATTTTGTGTTCCAAATTCCATCAAAATACATCACCTTGGTGGTCAATTTTTGCTTTTCAAAAGCAAACTAACATTGTTAAATGGATTAATTCAGTGATTTTTTTTTTCTTCCTGAAATGTTCTGAGGATTTTTCTTCTCTTGATAAAAGCAGTACCTTACAAACTTGTACTTTAGTGACTTGTAAACATTTAGTTCCCAGGGGAATGTGCCTTACAATGAATTTTTTTAAATTTTTCATATTTATTTAATCATGGTAAAATAAATGGTTCTTTCTAAAGCAAGAATAGTGTTGAAAAGCAGCTAGAGAGCTGGACTTAGAGCCAGGAAGATCTGAGTTCAAGTCTCACTTCTGCTTGATTTGGGATGCTCTAGGAAATTCTCTAAAATATATAAGTTTCAGAGAAAATACCAACTTGCATTGATAGAGGGAATTCCATTTATCAGCAAAATCAGAAATTCAATGCCTCAGCTCTCAGACACACTGAGTGCATCTTCTGACAAGTGCATCTTTTAACCCCAGATATTGATAGCTTCAGTTGCTAATGGAAGGTGGTAAGTGCCTTGGGATCCCATAATGCCCCTGTTTCCTGGACAGCAAAAGTCAGCATGGGGAATTATTTTTTTAATGTGGAGTAAGGAGAACTGCATCCAACCAATGCTGCATTCTTGTTGAATATCCTTTCCATGCTGTTATTAAGTAAAGCTCTTGTGGTTGGATATTTTGTAGTCTATAAATGTCCCATATGGTTCCAATCTCAAACCTGAACCAGTGGAATGGTCTAAGTTGGACATGGCCCAAAACAGCTTGTATTTTTCATTTATCCATTGAAATGGGATTGTACATTATGGAAACACAATTTAACCATCCCTTCTTCCTCCACATTTTTAGGTTCTGACTTTTTTTTTCAATTCCATACATTCTGCTATGAAAATCTTTGAACATTTAATTTTTTAAGTAGTCAGTCCTGCCTTCTAGGTAAATTTCCAATACTGAAATTATTGGGTGAGAATTGACTCATTTTGTGAGATGATTCAAGCCAGTTTCAATGATCTCGTGATGAAGATAGCCATCTGCACCCAGAACTGAGTGTGGATCATAACATAACATTCTCACTCTTTTTGTTTTTGTTCATTCGCATTTTGTTTTATTATTCATTTTCTTTCCTTTTTGATCTACTCTTTCTTGTGTAGAAAGAGAATTGTAAAAATATCTTTACATATATTGGATTTAACATTTATTTCAACATGTATAACATATATTGGATTACTTGTCATCTAGGGGAGGGGTGAGGGGAAGAAGGATAAAATTTGGAACACAAAATTTTTGCAAGGGTGAATGTTGAAAAATTATCCATACATATGTTTTGAAAATAAAAACCTTTAATAATAATAATAAATAACAATTAAAAAAGAGAATTGGCTCATTTTGTTTGAAGGTAAAAGATAGTTGAGTGTAATTTATGATTTTAGTTGCCTAGGGCACCCAGAGATTAAGTGATTTGACCAGTCACATAGCTAATATGTTAGAATCAAGATTTGAACTAATATCTTCCTAACTCCCAAACTAGCCCTCTCTCCACTAGCCACATGGTTAGAGAATTGGCTTTAACCTAAGGAAGACCCGGGTTCAAGTTTCCACTGATACATTTTGGCCTGGTCATCTGATTCTGGGCAAGTCACTAATCTCTCAAACAATTCTAGAAGTAGCAAAGTAGTTGCTTATTATCTGCTTTGGCAAGAGGTAAAGTTTCATAGACTAATGAAATCACACTTCCTTCAGCCCACACTCTCCCTGATAAAAAAAATATCTGAGATGATAGTTTTTTTTATTTTTTTAGCCATCATTTAGAGTAAAGGAATAGCTTTCAACTCAGCCTACAGGAAAAGCACTGAGTTCTTTTGGAATAGAAAAATACAATGAGATCATCATGGTTCATAAATATCCCCATATTGTGAAGACAGCACACTTAAACTGTCATTATGAATCTAAAGATATGTGGTGTTCTAATTACACTAGGCCAGTAAAAATCTCTCTCACCTAATGCAGTTGTGACTGTCTTTATGGGCACTTCAACACTGCCCTGCACCTAAAACAAGTGTTCTTAACCTTTTTAGAGTCATGGACCTCATTGAAAGTCTAGTCAAGTCAATGGACCCCTTCTCAGAATAATGTATTTAGATGCATAAAACAAAGAATAAAGGATTACAAAGGAAACCAAATATCTTTTAAGTAGTTATCTAATTTAAAAAGAAAAAATTTACAAATTCTTAACCCCCAGGTTAAAAACTCCTAATAAAAGATGAAAAGAAAATATGCTAGACAATTCTGAGTAACACACATCATTATATCAAAATCACATCTGGAAAGGGGAAATTGTAAACACTTAATTGACACCAACAACTGAACCACAAATATTGTCTGGGGAACCCCTCAAGTCAAAACCAACCCAAATCCTATACTTAGACTAAATTTTCCAAGAATCAGGTATCAAGAAGTCAGATCCTTCATGATATAGACTAGTCCGTTTGAAATTGCCTCATATAAAGCTACATTGCATTAAAGAATTCCATAATTATCCCCTAAAGATACAGTCTCTGCCTCCATGGCAACCAAAGCAGAGATGCTAAAGCCCTCAGTCACCATACTGATTGGACTAAAAATATAGGGACACAAGAGTCCAAGCATTGAAAGAGGGGGAAAAACTTGATTAGCAATTGAATTTACAGAAGCTCACCAAGAAGAAGGTGGAGGAATTATGATTTATGGGTTGTAATGCTTCCCTCCCAAAAGAAAATAAGAATTTCATTAAAATAAAAGAAGAACAACAAAATTTATACATACAACTTTCTCAGAATGGGGTAGCATCATAGAGTTTAGAGCTGGAAAGGATTTTAGAGAGATGGGGAAATAGCTATAAATATAGTAAATGACCTAGGAGATTGTAGATTGAAACTGGGACTTCTTATTCCCAAATTAATGCTTTTTATATTATACCACCCAACCTGCATGAGTAGGGACAACAAAAGGCATTGAGTCCAATTTGATGATCATTCATTAACTACCTAATACATACCAGGCATTGCTCAAAGTGCTATAGTTACAAAGATGAAAAATAATCTTTTGATGAGTTCATAATTTCATTCGGGAAAATACACATTATATAAATACAAGGTAGAATGGGATAAAGGGAAAGGAAAGATGAGACAATTACCCAAAGAAATAAGAGAGAGGAGAAATCACTTTCCAATGGGACCAGTCATGGAAGGCTTCATGGTCAACATATTATCTGAGCTGGAATATAAAGGAAACAAAAGATTTCAATTGACAGAGAAGTGAAGGAAACATTTCAGTTATTAGGAGTCAAAATGCATAGACACAAAAGAATGAAGGACAAGATGTGGTGAGATCTGGAACTTAGGAAAATTATTCTGGCAGCTATATTTTGGAGAAAGAAGAGACTGGAAGAAAATTGGAATTCCAGGTGTTTAGGACTTGAGCTCAGGGATGATTTTGTGAATGTAAAAGATATTGGGGAGGTAGAAGAAACTGAGCTTTAAAAGTTAGGGTGAAATGGAGGAAGGAAGATAATTAGGAGACATCAAGTTGGGTGGTCCCATCAGTAGAAACAGGGAAGTATCAGAGATCCCCCTGCATAGGGTAACTATTAAGTTGAAGAACAAAAGGATATCCAATTATTTACTTTATGGTGAAAGAAGTTATGGCATGATTCTGGAGCCTTTCCATTATGGCATAATCCTGCAGAAATAAGATAATAGTCATTCAGCAATTTGATATCCAGCCTCTTTTAACCTTTTGTTAACTTTGATGGGGATTCATCACCATCTGAGCAAAATTATAAATGACTGAAGAATCTCATGGCACATACATATTTGCCATATCAGTCTTAGCAAAGTCTGGACTCACATGGGTTTTTCTTTCTTTCATCTTTCATCACCATTCTTTGCTCTTGTAGACAATAATATAAAATGCATATATCATTAGAGCAAGAATCAAAAGATCTAGATTCTTGATGAGATACAAGGTACTTAACCATTTTTAGCATAGATTTCTTCTTTTGTAAAATAAAATAATATCTCATCTACCTAATTTGTGAAGTTGCTGTGAGAATCATATGAAATAATGTATGTGTAATCTTGAAAGGCATGTAAAATAACTAGAAAGTAAACAAATAAACCAAGTTAATATAATCATAAAAGAGGGAAAAAAATCTGTTTTATAAATGAGTGCATCCCATTTTTATTCACACTTATGATGACTTTTATGACTTTATCTTTGACCCACTCATTATTAAGATTTCATTGCTGAGCTTCCACCTTGGTCTAGGTCTTTTGTATATGCTCCTGAACTGGTAATTATTTTTATTGCATTTTAGTCTATATATGACATATGATTATTTCTGTCTTTTTATATGAGAAAAACATGATTCACATTTAGGCAATCATGTGAAGTTTAAGCCATGATGTTTCAGGTATCTCCACCATTTTCTGATCTGACTTCTGCTTTCACTTTTTTTCTCCTTGTATGCCTTTAGAAATAAATATCTTAATATTTTCTGATGAAAGTAATATTATATTATAATGTTAATAACTAATTATTAATTTATGATCCATCATTTTTCCCCAAATTTTTTAAGACCCAACTCCTGAAAAGGTCGGGCAGCTTTAGAAGACTGTAACTGAACAAGGTAATTTTCTCCCTACCCCAAGATATCTACCTGGACAGGAACCCTTACTTTTTGTTTACTCTGCAAACAAAAAACATCCTCAGCTAGATCTTCCCCAGCCACAAACATATCTCCTTGTCCTTGATCCCCTTCTTTAGAGTTTAAGGCAACCTAACTCAAGAAGAAAACTAATTAGACATGTCTACATGGAAATGTCTTCCACTGTCCAAATGCCTTGAGGCTCCTGAATCTCATAAAGAAGCAACACTCTCAGCAAGAGCAGCTGAAGACTTTTAGCCTACCTTCTCTTAAATGTCCACCAACTGGGGTTGAGAAGGTATACCTCTGATTTAAGGCATTAAGGGGTCTCCTATGGCAACTTCAGTTACCCAGAGAAACCATAGAACATTGATTTATTGATAATTATCTAGCCTAATTAACAAATAGTTTACTAATTACCCAGAAAATGTCTGTCAGGGGTTTTATTCATGATGTTCTTATTTTATTTTCCTTGGTTGCTGAATTTGTCTTTCTTGTATTTCTGGAAATCAATATAATTTTGAAAATCAAATAATTTCTGCAAGCCTGGTTTTTCATTTAAGACTGTTTCAAATACCATTTACTGTTAAATGTTCATCTTAAGAATTCATATTTAGGTTCAAATTTGCAGGGTTGGTCACCATGGGCTGCATATTAAGCTCCTTTGCTCTTTGGAATATATTGTTCCATTTCTTCCTACAATTTCTGGTGAATGCAGAATGGTTTTTTGTTGTTTGAATTTTTTTCCTTTATATTTAAAAGTCTGTCTTCTGTTTGCCTAAATTTAACAATTTGGAATTTGTAGTATTGATGTTTTTTCCCCTAGAGGTCATATATAGATTCTTTCAGTTGCAACTATTTTGTGTGTGTGTGTGTGTGTGTGTGTGTGTCTGTACCTGTGTCTGTGTCTGTGTATGTCTGTGTCTGTGTGTCTGTGTGTTTAGAAGTTTTTCAGTTTCCTTGTATTATTTCTTGAATTATGATGTTTAAACATTTTTAATTTGTCATATTCTTCTGAGATTCCTATAATCCTTGTTTTTAGTAATATTTTCTTTTTCTACAGTGACATTAAAAACAATTTCTTTACACTTATCTTTAAAACTTTGAGTTCTAGATCTTCTCCCTTATCCCTATCACCAGCCCTCATTAAGAAAGCAATGTGAAGTTATGTAAAACATTTCCATAAAAGTCATGTTGTGAAAGAAAACACAGATCTCCCCCCCCCAAAAAAAAACTTTAAGAAAAATAAAGTGAGAGAGACAGACAGAGACAGACAGAGAAAGAGAGGGAGAGACAGAGAAACAGAAAAAGACAGAGACAGAGACAGAGACAGAGATCGAAACAGAGACAGAGACAGAGAGACAGATAAACAGAGAGAGAATATTTCAATATATGTTCATACATCAGTTCTCTGAGTATGGATAGGTTTTTCATCGTAAGTCCTTCAAATCAATCATGGATCATTGTATTGATGAGAAAAGCAGTCATTCACAGTTGATCATCCCAGAACCTGCTATTACTTTGTACACAATACATTTCACTTTGCTTGAGTTCATGGAAGACTTGCTAGATTTTTCTTAGATCATCCTGTTAATCATTTCTTATAGAACAATAATATTGTTCTAATCCTAATCGATGGACATTTTCCATTTTTTTGCCCTGAGAAGAGAATTGTTATCAATATTTTTGTACATTTAAGTCCTTTCTCTTTTTAAAAAAATATCTCTTTTGGGATTCATGGCTAATAGTTGTATTGTTAGATCAAAGGATATGCATGATTTTATAATCTTTTGGGCATAGATTGTATCTTTTTATCATTTATCAACTAGGGCATGATTCTTATTTTTTTACAACTTTGACTCAATTCCCTATATATTTGAGAAATGAAGCCTTATCAGAGAAACTTGCTTCAAAATTCTTTTTACAATTACTATTGCTAACTATATTTTCCTGATGTTTATTCTATTTGCTCTCTCCTTTTACCCTGTACATCCTCAAAGTGTTTTGCTGCTGACAACTCCTTCCCCCAGTATGCCCTTTCTTCTGTCACTCTCCCCTCTTTTCATATCCCCTTCCCCTACTACTTTTCCTGCATGTTAAGATAGATTTCTATATTCATATTGAGTATATATATTATTTCCTCTTTGAGCCAATTCTGATGAGAGGAAGGTTCACTCATTCACCTTCTCTCCCTCTTCCTTTCCAATGTAAAAGATTTTTCTTGCCTCTTTTATGGCAGATAATTCACACCGTTCCACTTCTCTCTTTCCATTTCTCCCTGTACATTCCTTTAATTTTAGTTTTTTTTTTGGATATTATCCCTTCATATTTAGCTCACACCTGTGCTCTCAGTTGGTCTCTCTGTGTGTCTGTCTGTCTGTCTCTCACTATATATATATATATATATACACACACATATATATATATTCCTTCTATATAATGAGGAGAAAGTTCTAATGAATAGCAAGTGTCATTCTCCCATGTAGAAATATAAACAGATAAACCTTAGTAAATTCCTTATAATATCACTTTTCTGATTATCTCCTTATGCTTCTCCTGAATCCTGTATTTGAAAATCAAATTTTCCATTTAGTTATGGTCTTATCATCATAAATTCTTGAATATCTCTATTTCTTTGAATTTTTATCTTTTCCCCTGATGGATTATACTGTTTTGCTTGGTATGTGATTCTTGGTTTTAATCCTAGCTCCATTGCTCTCCAGAATATCATATTCCAAGCCCTCTGGTCCCTTTAATCTAGAAGTTGCTAAATCTTGTGTTCTCCTAATTGTGGTTGCACTATACTTAAATTGTTTTTTTCTAAATGCTTGCAATATTTTCTCCTTGAGCTGGGAGTTTTGGAAATTGGGCCCTATAATCCTTAAGCTGCCTATATACATCTAGTCTTTAAAATCAATATGTTTTATTTGTATGGAGACACTTTCTTTTAATAACATTGATTTTTGCTTCTCTTTTATACTATTCTTCATTTTATTTACATTATTAATCAGTTATTTTCTTCTCTTTTGTTTCTTTGGAAGATTTGCCACCATGAATTCACCTGTTGTATATCAGTTAGCTTGTATAACCATAAGGTGAATATTGAAGGAGGGAATACTGAGTGAACATTTAGAGATAAGGGAGGTTTTTGTTCTTGGCTAGACCAAAACTTGAGTATCAACAGACTTCTCTCTGTTCCCTTATGCTGACCTGGACTGGAGAAAATGACTCACTATGATTTTTTTTCTTGAATTTTTCCAGGCAAAATTGAATCTGGTTTATTTTCTGGATCTTTGTTGATTAGTTGTAAAGGAAATCTTAGCTGTACTTCTTTTTAGGATTTCAAAATAGCTTTTTCCAATGGATATTTACTAAAAAGATAAAATACAGAAGTACAAACAAAAAGAAAAAGAAAAAAGGGCATATTTTCATTCTTTAGCATTATATTCATTCATCTAAGAACAGAAAAGAATGAAACACGACCAAATCAATAACCAACAGCACCAAAATATTGGTCATTTCTTCCTCTATTGCACCAAGAAAAAAAGAAAATAATTTAAGAGTTAGTGATTTTTGCATGTGCATTGGATTCTTTTTCGGAAACTTTTTAAAAAACTTTCCTTTGTTAGAAGGTAGGCAGAAACAGTCACAGGAGAATAGTTATCTATATTCTGAATTGGGGTAGGTCAGTATAACTTGAAACTCAACAAGAATCCCCATGGGTGGACTCTAGGTAGAGTTAAGAGCATTTGCTCAAATCCCCATTACAGTCCTCATACCCAATGTCAGCCATACATGATTGAGGTCAATCTAATATTTTAAGCTCAGTAGCAGAAATAAATTAAATATTAGCTAGCCATCTAACATTTAATAAACAAACAAAAAAGTTTGCTTAACTTTTTTTGCATGCAAAAGATATCCAGAAATGATATGTTACCAATTTAGTTGGGTACTACTCTGCTATGTCACAGTAGGATATCCAGTCAGCAGTATATATAAACCCTGAGGAGCCCTTAATTACTCATGCATTGTGAAGCTATCAGGAAGATAAGTCAATGATTGATTTAGCCTTAGTTCCCTGGACTAGATAAATCCTGAGAATGGCTTCACTGCCATTTAGTGAACATTTAGTGCCATTTAGTCTACAAGCCAGAAACAATTGATTTTGTTTGATTTAGTTGATTTTGTTCCTACAAAACAAGGGAAGGATAAAAGAAGGAAAAATGATGATTAATATCACTAACTAATATTGATTCAAAATTATTTTTTTAAATATTGGCCAAAAGACTGGAGAAATATCGAAAAGAAATACATTATCATAAAACCAAATTTATTAATACATATAATCAAGGATGGGTCAACATTATGGAAATAATATAATTAAACATTTAAAATCTTACAAGTCCACATAATTATATCAACAGATGCAAATAAAAATTTTAACAATAATTTATGCTTTTAAAAATTACAAAAATGTAAACAAACAATGCTTTTTAAAAATGATAAGTATATTTCCAAATCCATAAGTTTGGATCAAATGAAAAAGGGAAACAAGTTTTCCCAATAAATGTAGAAGTTGCCTATTGCTGTTTAATATAAGTCTTGAGATGCCAGCAATGGTTTAAAAAATAAAAAATAAAGGTATATTTGTAGTCAAAGAGAAGACAAAAGTATCTCTATTCATTGAAAACATCAGAGTTTATAGAAAATTGTAAACAATCAGCAAAAAATGACTAAAAAATTTTTCATCGATAGAATAATAATAGGAAATTGAAGTCTCACTTGAAATAATTACAAAATACATAAACTATCTGGAAGTCAAATTACCAAGGCACTCAAAAACCAGTTACAATTAAAACTCACCTTAAAGAAATAAAGAATGATAGGAAAAAGGGGCAGCTAGATAGTGAAGTAGATAGAGTATCTGTCCTGAAGTCAGGAGGACCTGAGTTCAAATTTAGCCTCAGACACTTAATACTTCCTAGCTGTGTGACCTTGAGCAAGGCACTTAACCCCAATTGCCTCAACAAAAAAAAAAAAAAAAAAAAAATTGTAGAAACAACTGGAGGGATATTCAATGCTAATGGCCAGAATGCAACCTTATAAAAAACTTATGCCTCAATTAACTTTCAGGTTAATGCTATATCAATTAAACTACTAAAGAAATACTTAATAGAGTTAGACAAAATAATAAAATTCATGAATGAATAACAGATCCAGAAAGGGACTACTGCTTCCAAATCTCAAATTATATAAATCAATAATCATCAAAATTCTCTGATACTGGTTTTAAAAAACGAACAACACAAAAGCAGATCAATAAAGCAGACTTGATAATGCTAAGCTATAATTAATTGAACTTAACAGAGAATTCAATAAATTCAAGAATACGGGGCAGCTAGGTAGACCAGTGGATAGAGCACCAACCCTGAAGTCAGGATGACCTGAGTTCAAATCTGATCTCAGACACTTAACATTTCCTAGCTGCGTGACCCTGGGCAAGTTACTTAACCCCAATTGCCTCTGCAAAAAGCAAAAAAAAAAAAATACAAATCACTTAGGAATGAACTTACTAATTGACTAAAACTGTTTTAAAAATGGAAAAGTTTGACAGAAACTAGGTTCTGTCACTAACACTACTTTAATTAATTAATGCTATAAATTAACACTACTTTAAAAACACAAAACAAAATATGTTTCACATACTGATGGCCAGGGGAGAATTCTCAACCAAAGACTAGAAAACAGAAAGTTTTGATATGTATAACTTCTTTTTTGAAGTGTTCCCTTTGAAAACCATAAATTTCCTTTTTTTTTAATTGAGATAATTGGGGTTAAGTGACTTGCCCAGGGTCACATGGCTAGAAAGTATTAAGTGTCTGAGGTCAGATTTGAACTCAGGTCCTCCTGACTTCAGAGCTGATGTTCTAACCACTGTGCCACCCAGCTGGCCCCATAAATTCCATTTTTTACCAAAAACTTTCCCCAGCCCCATTCAAATCTAATGTTGCCTTTATCTTAATCATTCCCTATATATTCTATACATAACCGGCTTTGTATATATTTGTTTACTCATTTTCTCTCCCATTAGATTATAAACTCTTTGAGGGCTCGAACTATCTTTTGTTTCTCTTTGAATTTTCAATACTGAGACATTGGCATATAGTAGGTACATAAAAATATTGATTAATTGATTAATTGAATTGAATGTGAAGGTTGGGGATATTTGGGTTGTCTTTATAGCAACTGAGAAGAGAAAAGCAATGGAAATGACACAGAAAAAGGGGACAAAGAAAAAATTTCTTAGAGCTGTCAACCATTCTTTGATAGAGATATTATAAAGAGAATTTTATAAAGTTCAAGTCTGTGGATAGACTTTTGAGAGTGATTACTAGGGAGAAACTGGAGAATTTTTTTTCCTGTACTGCCTAAAGATAAGCTAGAGAAGACAGAGAAAATGTAAGAATATTCTTTATAAAACTATTATAACCTTTATTTTTAGAAGAGATTGAAGAGAAGTCTTGTAATGAGATTTTCTTTGGTAAGCCAAATAAGAAAATATTGTTGGACTATTTCCAGAAGTGAAGAGAACACATCTGCAGCAATTGTAATAGTTTCTATTGACATCTTTCTCATAGCCAAAATATTGCAATTGTTTGTTTGTTATTCATTTAATTGTTAAGTAAATGCATATTTAATCACCTAGTTATCAGTTTAATTAATTTGTGTCAAGATAATAAAATATAGATAAAGATATAGATATAGGAGTTACTATCTACAAGAAAGAAGTTTTCTCCAGATTATTAAATACTTAAAATCTGATGACTTAAATTTGGTCTCTGACTTCTTTTATTACTTGTAAAAAGAAGTGGAAATTGTATTAATTAATGAACAAATATCTGAACATATCCTTGAATTATTATGTAACTCAAGATAATAGGATTAAATATGAGGAGTCAACAGGCCCCAGAAGTGATTGAAAAATGAAACTGATGGTGCATATAGTTCCTACGGATCAACCTCTAATCCCCTGTTAAAAATAAAATTTTAAACGTTTTGCAAGAACAAAAACCAATATATCTAAGATAAGCATAGAAGTAATAGATTTGCTCTGCATCATATTATTTTTTTATTAAAGTCAGTTAATTAAAATATACAGGTAACTGATGAAAAAAAAAAATGACACCAAAAGCTCATTCTGTACCAGATAAGAGAACAAAGAATATGAAGTTTTCAAAAACTATATGAACTACTAATAACAATATAAAAGATGTCTCCAAATCACTAATAATAAATGAAAAATCAAAACAACATTGAGGATTCAGCTCATAGCTAGCAAATAGTCAAAGTTTAAAAGAAAAAAAATGAGATTAGGTATTGGAGGGGCTGCAGAGAGACAGGAACACTAACTGATACATTGTATAGTGCTCTGAATTGGTGCAATCACTCTGGAAAGCAATTTGTAATTATGCTAAGAAAGTATTCATAAACTTTAACCTAGAGACTTCACAGGGAAGCTATAATATATCCAATGTAATGGAAAAGCATATATTAAGTGCTAAGCTCCAGGAATACCCGAGAAAAAGGAGACAGCTTATCCTCTAAGGGAGTTCACATTATAATTAGTGGAAACAAGGCATAAAGCAGAGTTCAGTTTCAGAGCAATTGGAAAGGTCACGTGGTCCTTAAGATGTAGTAGCCAATGACAAGGTCCAGGAATCCTTTGAACATGGCCGTGGGAGATCCAAGATAGAAAAGTCCCAGATGTTTTGCAATAATTATAGAAACACTTTTTATAGAAGCAGAAACAAAGTAGGCATCCTTTGATTGGTGAATCAAACCTGACATAAAAAATGATGCAAGAGTTAATAAATATGAAGATGCATAGGAAGACTGATGAACTGATACAAGCTGAAGTGAGCAGAACCAGAAAAACAGGAACTTCAAAATGTAAATAGAAAAAGGCAATTAAAAAATCAAAGCTGAATGCTATGTAATGTTAATGATTAAGTTTGAGTCAAAAAAGAAATATGAAAATGCACTTTCCTATTTTCATTACAGTGGAGAGACTGTGGATATGCATTATATGACTTATGCCAATGGACTTGATTGATGAGCTGACTGGTTTTTATTGAGTTTCTTGGTTTTTTTTTTTCACTTTTTTTCCTTTTATTTTATAAAGGATGACTGAATTGGGGAAGGGCTAGGATGTTTTGGGGAATGAAGGTAACATTAAAGGCAAAGCTATAAGAATTTATACTTACTAGAAGTCAGAAATTGTACTCCCTGGAGATACAAATATACAGGGAAAAAATGCAGCTACTATTCTCTAGGAACCTTGCACTAATGACAGAAACAGCACACAAAAAGAAAGCTAAAGGGATTGAGATGGAGCTGTAGGGATAGCACCACAGAAGACAAGTCCAAGTTGAAAAGTCAGAAGCAAAGGAAGGAAGGAAATGAAGATTAACTAACCTAAGGCAATCATAAAAGGAAGCTCTCCAAGTCCCACCTCACCAGTAGGTGAATGGGGCCAGCAATACCGAGGGAGATCCCAGGATGAGGAGATTACAAGCATTGAAGCAGCTAGGAAAAAATATATGGTGAAGTCTAGTAAGTCAGAAGCAGGGAAAAGAGGATGGCCAGCTTGGGACCCTCCTCAAAATATGGATTAAAATGAATAAGCCAAGTTCTATGCAGAATTCCATTTCCAAAAGCATCTTCAACCTGCCAAGATGAGCGCTTGGAGGGTCATCTATTTCCATCACAAGTTTCCCCACACATGGGCTTTAGGACTTTTTCTCCCCAAAATCTCCCTGTGCTTTCTGAGTGGGAGACCACATTGGAAAGGAGAAGCCTCTGACATGATGCAATTGCATTTTCTTCTGGACAGTGATTTGTGCCCTCCTTCAGGAAGAAAGGTCCTTTAAATGCCTTCAGTTCACTAGACAAACACTGCAGCAGTAATGACTGGTAGTGCATCTGGCTGCTTGTTTGAACATTTATTATGCATAAATAGATTACTGCAATGATCTTGGCAGACTGGTGTACAGCAGGTGATCAGCTGAGTTGGATATTGTGCATTGTGCACCCAGGACACTACATCTGACCAGATGAACAAGGGGAAAAAAAGTGAAATGCAAGGAGAATAAGCAGGTGTCCTGAGACCTAGGCGAATAGAAAAGTCCGGGGCGCTCGGAAGAGGATAGATAGTGTGCTAGAGACAGGTATTATACTGAAAGGAGTGCAAGGTTTATAGCTAACGACCCACATCCACATGAGAGAAGCCCCCCGTGTTTGAAGGCACGGTGCGAGAATAGGGACCGACAGGAGTCCCTGACCTAACCAGGGACTTGCATCCTCACTGTCCAGCAGGGGCCGCCCTGGGCCAGAGCTCCCGGGACCCAAGTGTCTGCGGGAGGGGAGGGGACAGGAGCGAAGGGCCAGGAGACCAGAGAGAGAGAGAGAGGATCGGGTTGACTTTGTCATCACAGTCCAGGCCAGCAGGAGGGACTGGCGAGTGGGAGGGGTTTCACTGCTGCAGAGCGGCGGCAGCGGCGACGGCGGGAGCAGTAGAGCTAGGCTGGGATGGAGCAGAGGCTCGCCGGGCACCGGAGGGCAGACGACTGAGTGCGCGCGCTCCCCCGGAGCCGAGCCGCGAACGTTCTGGGCGGTGCGCGGAGCGCCCCGGGGCCGCGGAAGAGATCGTCCCGGACCGGAGAAGGAACTTGGCTCCCGCGGCCAGCCTCTCTCAGAGGGAGCCCTCTCTCCACGCAGGAGGAGGAGCTGGAACTTCGAGGGGAGCCCAGGCCAGAGCCCCAGGGGTACCATGGTGTGCCACACTCTCTTTACCCTGCTCGTCTTCGCGACAGGTACTTTGGCTTAAGTTCTCTCTTTAGGGAAAGACCTGGGTTAGGGTTTCGAGAGCGGTGAAATGAAGTCCGTCTGTATAGATTTTTTAGCTTCTTGTTTCCCCTTGCGTGTCTAGGATCTTGGTGTGCGTGTGCTCAGAAGCGTGTGTCTGTATGCTTAGACCTGGAAGGGGGTGGGGACGACCGGGAGAAAAGGGGGTTAGCCCTGAACTTGGTCTGTACCCGCGTCTGTTGTTTGAGAGCTGGCTGCGACATTGACAGAAGGGATACTTAGGGACAGACTCTGGCCCAAGGGAAAAAACAGGTGGGCGCTCAACTGCGCGACTTCCATTCCCAGAAGCCCAGGTTTGGGGGCTGCCCAGAGATTGCGTGGGCTCTGCGGGGCCGGCAGCGCTGGGCACGGAGATGGAAATGGGCTGTCACACCACGGAGTGAAGGGGGCAAAGGATGGGGCTCCTTTACTGCTTGGGACCGGGTGCGAGACATTTCCTCTGGAAGTGGAGGGGTTGGGACCGCCTGGGAGGGGCGTCCTAAGAGCCAGGTTCTGCCCCTCCCTGGGGCTGCCGGCTCCCACTTTGACCCGTCAGGGATGCGGTGATGATGCAGCGCCTGCGGCCCCATGGGCTGCAGAGTAGAGCCGAGAAGCTTGAGATGCCTAGGACCGAAGGAAGCCAGGACTGCGGCTGCCTGTCTGAAAGGGGGAGAGGTTCTTCCACTTACTGTTCCATATATGCAGGGAAGCGAACTGCTCACAGTCCTCCCCCACTTCCAGCGCTACTGCACCCCACCCCCTTTCCTTTACGTCTTCCCTTCCCGGGGATCCGGAGACCACCCGCACCCTGTTTACCTGCCTCGGAGCTCTAAGATGAGCTCTCTAAATCCGGGAGGACAGAGAGGGGGGCGGCGCAGGCTGAAACACAGGAAAATAAAAGCTAATTAAGAGTCGCCTGAGTTGTACTTCTCTGAGAAATAGCAAAGAAAGCTGGTTTCCTACCTTCAGGTACAACATGAAAAAACTTAAACCAAAAATAATAACCAAAGTTAGGGGCTGGATCATTGGAGAGCACAGCGCTGAGTCAGGAATCAAAGGACCAACTTTGGAATTGCTACCCAGCCACTTAAGTCCCTGAGTGACATGTGGCAAATTAATTAACCTGCCTGATTCCTCTCTTTACAGAGGAAGGAAGGTAGCTGGAGTAAATGATTTCCTAGGTCCCTACGATTGATATGATCAATTTTTAACAAGTCCAGATAATATTTAAGCTTCTGGTATTTTTGGACCAACCTTTTTTGATCTTTTATTAATAATAGTCAACATGTATAGAATGCTTTAGAATTTGCAAGTATTATTTCATTTCATCCTTACAACAATCCTGTAAAGTAGGTGCTAAATATCCCTATTTTGCAGATGAGGAAACTGAGGTAGGCCGAGGTTAAAATGACTGTTCTGAGACACATATCTAGTCTGAGGTCTGATTTGACTTCCTGACTCTGAGCCTAGTATTCTATTTACTGCCTCCTATTAAATTGGAAAGTAGATTTTTAGGCACAGTTTTAAAATGGGAGAATTTCAGAGATTGTTAAAGTAAGAAGGGATCTTAAAGATTGTTAAAAATAAGAAGGGATTTTAGAAAACAGCAATCCAAACCTTTCCTTTTACTGAGGAAGAAATTGAGGCTGAGAAACATTGAGTGATTTGCACAAAGTCAAACTAGCACTGAGCAAATTTGGAGCAGAAATAGTAGTGGTTTCCTAACCCCTATATCACCAAAGACAAAGATGGTTATTTGAAGGTGACTTCAGACCATAAAACCCTGTGCCTTTTGCACTCAGAAAAAATGCAATCTTCAATAGATATTTATTTCTGTTTTGCTTAGTTGTATTTATAAATCCTTAATTAATTGTGTGTGTGTGTGTGTATGTGTGTGTACACACGGCACTCTGTTAGCCATTTGAAATAAAGCAGAAGGAACCAGGAATGGGTTTCCCTGAGATTCCATCCTTAGGAAGTGTAACAGAAAAGATAGTGAGAGTCATATGATTCTTTAAATTTTTTTATTAGCAACTAGAAAATCATTAACAAAATAAACATTTCTTTATCCAAAATTTATAAAAAGAATCCCAAATCATAAGAGAATATAAGAAATCAATTATATACTGTATATATAGATATATTTTCAGTATTACGATGCCAATGCCTTTCTTATCTGTTTCCCCTTCCAAACTGCTTTCTGCTCTCTTCTGTGCATTTTAAAAATATTTAATGTTTTCTTTGCATAATGATCACTACCCCCCAAACTATCCTCAAGTCAACCCCCCCCCATAAAATCTTACTTTATAGCTATTAAGAGCAGTCAAGAAAAACACATTTGTGTAATATCTGTAATGTCTGGAAACATTTCTTAGTCTGTACTTACAGTCCATTACCCCTTCACTAAAAAGTGGAAGACATTTTATCAGCAGTATTCTGAAATCATAATTGGTCATTCCATTGATGAGTTTTAGTCATTCAAAGTTCTTTTCATTTATAATATTTGGTTCTTGTATAAATAATTCCTCTGGTTTTGCTAACTTTCATTATCAGTTCATGCTGTCTGACTCCCAGGTTCCTCTAAATTAGTTCCTTTTCTTCACTTGTTATGGTTAAATAGTATCTCATTACATTCATATACAACAATTTGCTCATTTCCCAATTGATGGATACCCATTTTCTTTCCAGTTCTTTGCTTCAAGAAAATGTGATTCTGTAAGTATTTTTATGCATAGGAATACTTCCTTCTGACTTTGATCTCTTTGAATCAAGGAGTCACAGGTCATACACAATTTTGTCATTTGACAAGACAACTCCAAATTGCTTTCCAAAATGGCCAGATCAATATGAAATTCTACCAAAGGAATTATTAGTTTAATTGTCTTACCATAACTCCTCTGACAATGCTAATTTTCTTCTTTTGTTAACTTTGTCATCTGATGGATGTGAGGCAGAATACCAGAATGAGTTTACTTAGTATTTCTCTAATTATTAGTGATATGGAGTCTTTTTTTTTTCATGTAGTTACTGACAACTTGAATTTCTTCCCTTAAGATTTATCTGTTCATTTCCTTGACTATTTATTACATAATTGTATCTATTCCTTATATATGTTAAAAATCAGATCTTTGTCAGAAAAATTTTCACATTAACTCTTTCCCTTCCAATTCTAACTGCATTGATTTTGTTTATGCAAAAACTTTTCGGTTTTATACAATGAAAATTGTCTATTTTGCCTACTTTGATCATGTCTATCCCTTGTATATCAAGAACTCTTCCCCTGTCTGTAAATGAGAAAGATACCTGTTTGCATTTTCCTCATTTAAGGAAACATATAGGTCATATCTAGGTCATATATCTATTTGGACCTTACGTATAGTATGAATTGTTGATCTAAGCCTAATCTTTCTCAGATTGTTTGCCAACTTTCTCAGCAGTTTCTGTTGAATATTGATTCTTAATCCTAGTCATTTATATACTTGAAAACTATGCTAAAATGTTCAGTTGATTCTGGATCTTGTTAACCTAATCTGTTCCATTCATCAACTTTTCTATTTTTAACTAGTAATAAATGATAATTATAATTATAGCATTAGTCTGTATTGCAAAACCTTAATATGTCCTATCCCATTTATAGTGCTGTGAGGTAAGTGCTATTTTTATCCTCATTTTATCAAAAAGGAAGCTGAGAAAAGAAAAATTGAGCAACTTGCCTAGGATCACATAGCAGAATTCAAAATCAAATCTTCTTGACTGCAAGTTCAGTATTATCCATGGTACCACCAGGTGCTTCAAATTATTGTCATGATTGCTACTGTATAGTATAGTTTGAGATCTCTTTCTCTTTACATTTTTTCATTATATCTTGTCTTTTTATTCTTTCAGATGATTTTTTTCATTTTTTCTGGTTCCAGAAAGTAACCCCTTTATTAATTCAGTTGGTATGGTATTAAATCTGTAAATTAATTTAGATTATGTATTTTAGCACAACCCAACCATGCACAATTCATACCTTACCAATTATTTTCTTTTATTTTTGTAAAAAGTAGCTTGTAATTTTATTCATGTAACACCTGTGTGTGTTGATAAATGGAATCCCAATACGCCCTCCTCCACTAGTCTCTTTCTCCTTCTCTTTGCACAATTCTCAGATGGGAGTTGGTTTCAACCCCTGGTTTTACCCTGACAAGCCCCTGTAGGATGTTTGGGTCACACAGGTTTCAGGCCTCCTGCATAGCCTCCAGGTGCTGAGTTCACTTTGTGTCCTATTGTGTTTGCAATGCTCTAAGGAGTGTCTAGGTGGGACCTGTAAGGGTGTACTGGTAAATGTTTAACAAGTGGCTCTACAATTTATAAGTGCATGGAAAAAAATGTATACTCCATGCCATTTTAAATTAAATCTGAACTATTAACATTGTATCCTTTACTTTCTTAAAACTAAAACATTTATAAAATAAATAAATAAACCAAGCCTTGATCTGTAGCTTTTGCTGATATTCAAGATCTAAATGTTAAACAATGAAAGTTTAAAAACCGATCAAAGATTATAAGAGCTGGATCAGTACACCCCTGCCTATCTATAGAATGACTTTTCAGGATTGTTTCTGTCCCCCATTCTGTTCTGAAAGACCAATGCTGGGATCCATCTTTTGCTTTCGAGAGGTAATGTGGCATATAGGTAAGAAAAGAATATTGCATCTGGAGCTAGAGACCAAAGTTACAATCCCCGATTCAACATTTATTAGCTGTGGGACCTGAACAAGTCACTAAAACCCTTGAAGTCTCAGTTCCCTGATCTCTCAGTTGTAAATAATCACACTTACAATCCCTCTTCATAAGGTTGTTATTAGGAAATTATGCTGTAAATCTTAAGGTGCCATATACATATGAGTTTTTAATTGTTCTCTCATCTCATTTGTGTACATAGGTAAGAGTCTAGTAGAATCAATAAAAATAACAAGTGATTTTTTTTTTGTTCATTTTTTTTTACTTCTGAGTTTGTGCTTTGGCAGTGGTTATAAGAGCTATTTGTCTGGAATTGAAGTCTATTGCACCTGGAAAAAAAAATTTAATTAATCCAATTATGTCCCAAGATTGTTTTCAGCCAAAAGAAGTACCCATTAGGACCAAAAGTATCTTGGGTGATTATTTTTATCAGAAAAGTACTGAATCACAAATTATTTATGCTTACATTGGAGAGAAGGATTTGAAGGGAGTTGTAAAGAAATGAAAAGGGAATTATTTTGTCAACATTATTTTTTTCTTGTCCCTGAAGTTCTGCCATCCCTCCCTATCTCCCCCCCCCCTTTTGTTTATTTTAAGAAATTTTCAGGAAGCCAATTGTTAAAAACAAACCAAAAAACAAAACCAAAAAAACACTGAAACTGAACATTTAAATGCTATGAAAAAGGGAAGGGGTAGAATGAGGCTTTTCTTGCTGGGAACCAATCCTAACTAATATCTAGAGCATTTCCCCTTCATTTCTTCATTCTGACATTTTTATACACACTCAAAATAGATGCCTATTTTCAACGTCAGAAATGGGCCTTTGCATTTCTTTTTCACTTTAAAAAAAGAAACAAAACTTGTGTGATTTCTATACAAAAAAAAAACCACAGAGCATAATATTTTGTTTGTAAAAGGTGCTTGATAATTGAATTGCTAAATTGTTGAATTTATTTGAAGAATTTGAAAAACATTACAAATTTGATTAATGTGGAAAGCCCACCTTAACTCAGAATTAAAAGAAAAAACTACCCTACTTAATGAGAGTATGGGGGATGGTTTTAACCAGATTTATTACTATAATATTATATATGTGGGTGTGTGTATATACATGCATGCATATAGATATAAATATATGTATATGTTATTCAACTCTCCATTGGACTGTATAGAGCCAAAAAATATGAGAGTTCTGTACTGTCATTCTCATTCACTTTTCAATTGTCCTAAGAAATTAGGATTTTTTTACAATCTTACTGCAAGTTTACAATCATTTTTTTACAATCATTTATTATGGAAGAAGATGGTTTAAAATGGTCAGGAAGAGACTTAGGTAGGGAAATCAATTAAGATGAAAAGTGATGAGGGTCTAAACTAAGATTATGGTTTTTTGAGTGGAGAGATGGACTTATGGGCTGGAAATATTGTGGGGGTAGAATTGACTAAACTTGGCAACTGATTAGCTAATGAGTTTTAGGGAGAAGGAAGAATCAAGGACAATTCTGATGCTGTGAAACTGGGTGAATGGAAGGATGTTGGTACTCTAGTATCAAATAAATTACATCTATATCTACCCTGTTTATGGAGAGAAGGAAGTCTATTTTTTTAAATTTCAGAATGAACTTCATTATTAATAAATTTAAAAAAATTTCAATATACAAAGAACAAGAAAGAAGCTCCTGTCAGAAATTATGGATCTCTATAAACTTCTTATTCTTTTTCTCTATAAATTTTTGTTCTTTCTTCTTTTGAAGGATGATCATAACTTTCCAGAGCATGAAAACTTGTACATCATCCCACGTATTAGAGTCAGCTCTACAAATCTGGATGGTTGATGCCAGAAAACAAGTTTTGAGATTCTGTAAAATTTTGATTTGCCTTTAATAGGGAGTAAATTCTCCATGCTCTTCTAGCTTCAGCTTCTCTCTAGATTTGACCTAGTATTTTCACAAGAAAACATTTTCAAAATATTTATACTGCTTTGGCAGGACTGTGTTAAGCAATTTACAAATATTATTACCCCTTTTGATCCACCCAACAACCTTGAGAGGTAGGTGCAATTACTATCATCCCCATTTTACAATTGAGGAAATTGAGTTTAACAGAGATTACATCTGACATAAGAGTTCAGGTCCAGTGTTTGAAGTTAGTTTTTAATTAGTGTTTGAAGTCAAATTTGAATTCAGGTCTCCCTGACTAGTTCAGTGCCCTGTGCATATTTTTGGGTATAATCAAAACAGTTTTTTTTTTTTTTTTTTTTTTTTTTTTTTTTTTTTTTCTGAACTGCTGGGCCCTGTCCAAGAACAGTCTCCTGGTATTTGTGTTAGCTTATTGAACAAACAGATTTATTAAGTCAGAGCAGGTGAAAGATAATCAGCAAGGATAGGTAATCAGTTGATACAGTTGAATGAAATATCCTTGCCTGAGTTCTCTATCATGGTCTACTAAATATGAGAGAGAATTTGGAGCTCATCATAGACATTTTATATAAAAGCTCATCATAGCACACTTTTAAACCACTGAGCCGGTTAAATATGGGTGATAGCTTCAATACTTTTTAAGGAAAAAAACTCACCTAATTTGCATGAGAGTTAGTCCTTAGGAGAAAATGTTATCTTTGAATAGTTTCATCAACAAAAGAGAAAAAAAACAAATTAAGGAATTGTGCGAACAACAGAAAAAATGTTAAATGGTAAATAAACAACAAAGAAATACAATAGAAATTCTGAAAATCAAAAAAAAAGTTAAAATTGAAAGCAACCAGCACTCTTTAACACCTCATTTTTAAAAAAAGAAAATTGTTGATCAAAGGGTATCAACTTTATCTAGTACTAAGGATTTACATCAAGCAGAATCCTTCTAGATCTCAACTGCCAATAAGTAAAGGAAGATAAAAATGTTGAAGAATAGTTTTGATTCATTTTATTACATTCATTTTAATGCTGAGATTTCAAAAATCTTCATCAATGTTAAATAAGAATGATTTATATCAGATAGTTCAATAATAAACTGTCACCACTTAAGAATTGCAGCTGTTTAGCAACCTGAAACTTTTAACCAAGTGAAAGAGTATCAGATAAGAGGTACTACTTACATTCCTACTGTCCAGACACAGGACAAGTATACAGAAAATATACAGTATACAGAAAAGAAGGAAGAAAGGGAGGAAGGAAGGAAGCAAGGAAGGAAGGAAAGAAGGAGGGAAGGAGAAAAGGAAAGGAGGGAGGAAAAGAGAAGGGAAGGAGAAAGGAAGGAAAATTAGAGGGAAAGAAAGGAAGGAATTAGGGAGGGAAAGAAGGAAAGAAGAAGGGAGGGAAGGAAGGAGGAAAATAAGAAAGAATCCCTACACTCCATAAGCTTATATTGTCATGAAATATATGTTTAAGGTAAAATTCAAGATTAAATAAATTTGGAGCTTCCATGCTCTCAGTTAAGATGCTAAATCAGACAGCTAAAGAAATATTTAAAGAGGGCAATAAAATATAATGGAAAGAAAAATGCAGATTTGGGAGTATGAAAATTTGAGTTGGAATTCTACTTTCTGTTTACTACCTATGTGACCTTAGTCAAGTCCTCTCTGAGCCTCAATTTCCCCAACTATAAAATATGGGGCTTGGATAAAATGATCTATAAGGTTCCTTCCAATTTGCATTTTTCACTAAATACAGCTGATGATTATATTTTCTCTAAAGGAGCAAATCTGAATCTTTCTGATTCCCACAATGAGATAACTGAAGCCAAAACGTGGTTGGCTGTTGGTGAAAGTATAAAAGACTTGTTTTGAAGTCTTCATTTACTTGTTTCTTGTCTCTGGGGAATAGGCAGAGTCTCAGTTTGTTCATTTGGAAGAGAGGGAAGATAATACCTGATCCAACCAATTTTACATCTGGAATAGACTTCCCTCCACTTCAAAATTCTTACCTTTTTTCAAGGGCACCTTTACCTGCTACTTCCTTTATGCTTCCTTCTTTGAGCCTCCCAAGCTCAAAAATTATCTTTCCCTTCCTGAATCTGTTGTCCTACTCTGTACTTTTCTTTTGTAATTTTGTGATTTTCTGCATTCCTCTTTTATATCTCCTCCTGGATTGTCAATCCCCATTTGGGCAAGAACTAAGTCTTCTTTTATCATATATTCCCAGTTACAAGCATGGGGCCTGAAATGTAGCACTCAATAATAATGTTGAATTAAATCAATCAGAATAGATAATACATGAAATAATATGTGAAAGCACCATATAAACACAAGATATTTGTAGGCATTTTGGCTTGACCTCGGATTTCATTGCTTTGGCAATTCCCAATTAAAAAAAAAACTCACTCTATTAATGCAGGCTAATGCAGGCTTATGAAGAGCTTATTAGGGTGCTGAGATTTTTCATGACTAATTATGTGAGTGTGAGTTATTAGTAGGAACAATAGAAGCAGCAGAAGTAGAGATGGTGGTAGTGGTGGCAGTGAGAGCAGAATATTAAGATGTAATGGGTTTCAGAATGTGTTACTGAAGAAATTCAGTAATTTAATTCAATAACAAACCCACTGTTTTCTAGTCCCTGGGGATACATAGACAAAAATGAAACAGTATTTACCTTCAAGTAGCATATAGTCTTTTGAGAGAAAATAGCATTTGTATGGAAAGTAAATACAGAATATATGCACTTGGAGCTCAGCCTTCCATTCCCTCATCCACACCAACACTATTAGCACAAAGAGTGCAGATTCAGTCATGGGTTTTTTGACTCTTAGAAAGTCATTTTCTCTTTAGCTTTTAACTGCAACTCAAAACTCATAGGGATAGCTCCAAAGCCCATGTATAATTGATCATAATTTTCCCCAAATGTGGGTAACAGAATCCCCAACTTTTGCATAAGCACCAAAGCATAGGATGGGCATAAGGTATGGGACAGCTTTTATTTCACCCACCCCAAAAATTCATAAAACACAAAGGACTTATAGGGAATCATGAACAAAGTAAGAAATAGAAATCACTCTAATAGCCTCATAGATCCCCTCCAGAACATTAAAGGAAGTATGAGGGTGACTGCTTAAAGGGCATCATTATCACCATCAAAATAATAACATATGAAAGCATAATGGGAAGGGAGAGGAGTCAAAGTCCCCAGGAAACGCTATTTTTTTTTCTTTTTTCCTTCCTTGTTGTAAAACTCAGAAATGCCACCCAGACTACCCACTGTTTATAAGACATTAGATAATTTTTACATGTCATTATGTAAATGCTCCAAGTTCTGAATATGAAACAATGTAATTATCTCAGGCTTGTGCCTTCAAAAAACATCTCCATTTCTGATAACCTTGGTCACCTATCACTGTATCCCTGACGTTTTGCTACTAATTCTATCCATTGCCTTTAAAAATAGATGGGGTTTCCTTTGCCAATGAGTAACCACAGAAGGAGAGAGGAGAATCCCACTGGGTTGCCCCTTTTTGAATTATCCTGTCGCAAGATTTTAGCTATGTATGGGATGTTGTATTCTTTAATAAGAACAGAAATGCGAAGAAACAAGAATAACAAGCATGTTATTCTTTACTTTATTTTATACATATCATACTTTATTTTTACATACCTATTCCACCTATAGAATTAGTTAGATCAAGTATTATCTTCCCTCCTTTCCAAATGAACAAACTGAGGCTCTACCTATTGCCCCACAGCCAAGAAACAAGTAAATGAAGACTCAAAAACAAATCTTTTGTGCTTTCTCCAATAGCCAACCCTGTTTTGGTTCCAGTTATCTCATTGCGGGAATATACAATACTTGTATGTGTGCTGATTGTCTCATCCAATACAATATCAACTCCTTGAGAGTAATAACTGTTCTAGTTTTGATTTTGGTTTTTGTATCCCTAGCTCTATACCTTATATAATAGAGGTTATTTAATAATTTTTTATCAGTTAATTAATTAAAGTTTCCTTTGTATGGACTACATTGTACTCTGTATGGTCTCACTACTGCTATTTGCTAAATATCAAATTCTAAGTTTTTTTTTTTCATAAGTTGCAGTGATTCTTCTAGTTAATTGACTTATTTCTGCATGCTGTTCCAGGTCACACATCAGTCTTTCCAGCCACAAGATTCACACAATTCCCGTCAGTAAGCTATTTTCACATACAAAAGAGAACATGCCCAAAGGACCTACTAACTTACAAATTACATCTCCTCCATCAAATGAATTTTAACCCTTTGACTGTGGCAAAGAATGTAGCAAAATTATTTGCAATCCCAAATCAGGGGTGTTGAGCTATCATTATGGTGAAGGGGAAAGGATGCTGAATTTGGAAACAGAGGTTCAAATCTTGGTCTCTCTACTTCCTGCTTTTGGGAACATGGAGAAGTCATTTTCCCTTTTGGAGGGTCTCATTGGAGGGAAGTTTCTTCATCTGTGTCTTTGGTGGTACTTCTTTTGTGTCTAGAATTACTTTTTTTTTAATTTCCTGTGGGCTGTTAATTGACTTTGTATAGTTCTGGGGTGGAAGACATTTTATAATTTATCGTTGGATTTCGTGATCATTATTTAGTCAGTGCTATTATTAGTTTTTTTGCTAAAATGGTTGTGTGGGAATGGGTGATTTGCTTCTCTTCACACTTCCATTTGGCTGGAAGTTAATCTAAAGCATTTAATGAGAAAGTGTGAAGGCTATAGTCTATGCCGGGGGTAATCCCGAAGTACTACATGGTTTCCTGGTCCTGAGACTGTCTAATTATGGATTTATGATGGTGTGATAGCCTGTGGTGGAGAACTTGGTTATCATTCTGGGATGTGTGCTGACAACACGAATATGGCCAATGTCAAAGTCTTCGGCTTCTTCCCAGGCTTCTGTCATTCAAAAAATACTCATGTCAACCTTCACCTCATTTAATGAAGGCATGTTTAATTACTGAGTGGCTGCCGACAGGAACATGGGCTGGAAAAGGTATAATTAGCCAGCATCCTCGAGCCAGTATTGATCATGAAAAAGTCTTGGGTTATCAACTGGACTGGAACTTGTACAAACTGTTCTTATTAATATCAGAAAAAAAGAAATGGACTAATCCTTTGCACTCAAAAATGGCAGATTATCAGGTTGGGATGTGTCAGGAAGTGCCATAGGCTGGGCTGCAAAGGGAAGTGCTATGATAGACTTAGTGAATGTCCTCCCTCTGGGGAACCACAGCAAGGGAAGGCTAGCTTTCGTGAGCCCCCAACGGGGGCTGCTGTAGAGCAGTGTAAGTTATCTGTTCTTCTCTATCTTTGTTGGGATTCCATATTCCCTTCTCTTTGCCCATGAATGATTTATCCTTGGATAAGAAATATGGAAATAATAAACCCTGAAAGTTGTGACTATGCAACTATAACTATAATTATGTCGCATTATACACACATAACACAATATGCATAGACACATATATGTACATACATGTGTAAATCTACCTATATGTGTGTGTTTGGGGAAGTCTGTATGTGTGTATATGTATAAATTCTATGCCTCTGATTTTTCAATAAAAAATGAGGAAGAAGCTGTCATTCTAAAGGAAACTATATCAGAATAATACTTTCCTGGAAAAACAGTATACTACTTAGTTGCTTAAAAAAAAAAATTAATGTAATTTGGAAGAGATGCCTGTGTTTCACACAGGAACAAATTAGTGCTTTAAAGTAGTTTTATTAACTTTTTCTCCATAATTAACTTTGGTTATGTTAACTGACAGGTAGCTATTTTGATCTAAAAAATTTGGCCAAAAAATAAATTTATAAATGTATATGTGTATGTTTGTGTGTATATATATATATATGCATATAAATATATGTGTATCTATACATATATATATGGTATGTGTATATATGTGTATGTGTGTATATGAAGACGTGTATACATAGATGCATGTATATAAATATTTATGTATGTGTATGTATATATAGTGTATGTATGTTTGTATATGTATGTGTGTACGTATATGTGTGTGTATGTATGTTCTAACCACCCCTTCAATAACAATAATAATAATAATAGCTAGTATTTACATAGCATTTTGTAAACATTTTTCATTTTATCCTCATAACAATCCTGGGAGGTAGGTGCTACTATTATTTCCATTTTTTCAGAAGAGAAAACTGAGGCAGACAGAGATGAAATGACAAAAGTCACATAGCCATTAAGTGTCTAAAACAGAATTGAAACTCAGATCTTTCTGAGTCCAGGTTTAGCATTCTATCCATCATGACATCTCTCTACTTATCCCTTCTAGAAGTTTTTCTCATTGAAAATAAAAAGAGAAAAGAAGGAAGGAAGGGAGGGAGGGAGGGAGGGAGGAAGGAAAGAAGGAAAGAAGGAAGGGAGGGAGGGAGGGAGGGAGGAAGGAAGGAAGGAAGGAAGGAAGGAAGGAAGGAAGGAAGGAAGGGAGGGATAAAGAAAGAAGGAAAGAAAAAGGGAAAAAGAAAGGAAGGAGCATAAATACATTACCTAATTAAAACATTAGCAAGGATTTTTATTTCTGTTTACCTTGTATTATTGTCATTGAGTCCAGAGCAGAGCTCCAAAACAGTAGACTCCATTACTGATAAGTTTTGATTAAAAGAGAGGTTTGGAATATGCTATCCTGACTAGTGAGTCCTCTCAGTGAGACTCATCATGAAGGAACCAACTCCATAAACATACTGATAGGTCACCAAATGGAGAGATATGGAGTGCCAAAGACTAATGTAGCCTACTTCATAACAGCATAATAATAAATATAGTACCTAGGGCTTACAAAGCACTGATACACAAAACATACACACACACACACACACACACACACACACACACACACTCACACTGTGAAGCAGATACTACAAAAACTATTATTGTCATTTTAAACTTGAAGAAATCAAAGTTGATGGAAGTTGAGTAATATGTCAATGTCTAGCAGCTAAGTGTCAGTCAGGATTTTTTCTCATTTTTCCTGACTCTTAAGACCTCATCTTCTATCAGACAAGTCTGAACATGTCACTCCCCTGCTCAAGAAACTTCAATGGCTCCCTATGGACTCGTATCATTGGTTTGACATTTTAAGTCCTGATGGACTGATTTTACATTATTTGCCCTCATACGTTCAATATTCCAGTCAAACTGACCCACTTAGTGCTCCCCACACCTGATATTCCATCGTCTGACTTTATGCTTTTGCATTCATTGTCCCCTTGCCTAGAATATCCCATTCATCCCCTACTCTCCCACATCCCCCCACCCCAACATAGACTTCAATCTCTTGGAATCCATAACTGCCATTAAGGCTCAGCTCCAATACCATCATCTTCCTCAGTCTAGGTGTGGGTACTCCTTCTCTCCTCCACTCCCCCTCCATAATATTATGAATTTACACTGTGTATATTTTGTATTTACTCATCTATTTGCATGTTATTTCCTCCCTTTAAAATGTAAACTCTTTCAAGAATGGTCTCTTTTTGTTTTTCTCTCCCTAGTATCTGACATAGTCTCTGTCACTTAGTAGGGGTTTAATTTCTCATTATGAAATAAAATAATTTTGTATAAAACTTTGCAAACATTCAAACCTATATAAATGCTAGATATTTTATGGTTACAAATAATAATATTACTATTCCCTCCCCCATCTCCATATCACCTTTCTCTTAGATAGGTGTTCATATTTATATTGTTTGGGAAAAAAAATCAAGCTCTGAACATTAACCAAATGCTGGTACCACATTGCAAAGGGATGTAAACCCCCATATTGGTGAAAAATTTTCATCCTACACTATTATGTTTTACTACATAGATTTCCATGGAGGTAATAGAACTGTGGTTTTAGGGGTAGGAATGAAGGTTAATCCACCGAGAAACCTAGAGCTGAGAGCTTAAAGTTTATTGGGTAATTTTTACAGATGAGGAAACTGAGGTCTACAGAAGGTAAGTATCTTGATCAAGATCACATAATGAATGTCTGAGGAAGGTGTTCCTGACTCCAAGTTCAACCTTCAATCCACTCCATTATAAGCATTTACTTCTCCGTCATTATGGACATTTTTTATCATTTTAACACCTGCAATCATAGTTTAACCTTTGAAATTTGTTGTCAGTACACAGCGTTTACTAGCCCAATGAACATGGCTTCATGCTAACAAACTTTGAATATAAAAATTAATTATAGTCTCAAAGCAGCAAGCTCTGGCTCTTTTCTCTCCCTTTTCCTCAATTAATTTTTCTTTAGAAGCAAAAAAGGTGGGGTGAGAATGGTTCCAATAAGGCTGGTGTACCTTTGAGTCAGAATGAACCAAAAAATGAATTAAAATAAGATGTGCTCTCATGGTATGGGAGAGAGGAGGCCCTCCCTCCAACTTTCTCCCATTTTCTAAGTTTTTAAATGTTTCCTGCCAGGCATGGTAGCCAATCCCTATAATCTCAGCTGTCCGAGATGCTGACAGTGACATCTCTAGAGCTTGGGACCTTTGAGCTGCAAAGCACTAAATCAATATGATGTCTGAACTAAGTTCAGAGATAAAATGGGGAGCCTCTGGGAGCTTGGGGATACCGAATTCCACCTAATTCCCTAAGGAGAGACTGTCTGGCCCAGATTCAAAACTGAGTAGACAAAAGCTCCCTCACCTATCAGAGGGTGCCCCTGAACTTCCCATCCAGGGAAATTAGAGAGACTCAAGCTTTTCAAAAATATATAAACATATTTTGTCCTTAAAAATAATATTTTCCCAATTACAACCCTCCCCTTCCCAGAAAATTATCACTTGTGACTTCAGAAAAATTTAAAATTATTAATGTTATTTTAAAATCATCTTTTCCTAATGTATCCCCCCTCTTTTCCCCCACTCAGCGAGTTTACTTGTGACCCTTAGGAAAAATTATAAAGAAAAAAGTAGTTCAATAAACCCATTCTCTTAAACTTCCACTTCTCCAGTGAAGGGAGGCAGGTACATTTTTTTCATCTCTCTTTAGAGACAACTAGTCATTTTCATTAAACAGCTTTTCTTTTTTGTTTTCTTTTGTTTACTCTTTCCATTTAAACTGCTGTAGTCATTCTATGTACTGTTTTCCTTGTTTTATCCTGCATTTGTTGATTCATAAGCTTTCCCATACGTCTCCTTCCATCTTTTCTTTGCTACTGATAACATATATAGCCAATAAGACCATATGCCACAAATCTTGTTTTCCTCAGCCTGAAAAGGCCGTCCTTCTGGGCCCAAGTCAATGACAAATCTAGGACAAAGGGAAGGACAGTGATTTGGATTTGTTTTTCTACTTCTGAACTATATGGAAGACTACTTATTTATAAATGGACAACTTAACCATAAGATCTTAAATTTATAATGGACTTAGGGAGCCAGCCAATCCAGATGAGAAAACCAATTTGTCCCAGATCCTAGAGGGCCCCAGGCCCTCTGATTTCAAAGTTACTGCCCTTTGCACTCTCCCATGATGTTCTAAACTATTGATCATCACTGAACTAGATTATCACACACACACACACAGACACACACACACACACAGAGTCATGAGAGCAGGAATGTGACACTAGAACTGAGCATCATAGGGAGCCGAGGTTCCAGGACATACCAAGGGAGAGCATGAGCTTGGATGCTCTCAATGTCAGAGCCCAAGACACATCAGACATTTGTGGACTGTGGTTTTTATAGGGTTTATGGCACTGGAGAAAGCAAAGTTGGTTTAGGTAGCATTGTAATTTATCGGGAACAAATTTGTTGTAGTAACGATCATTGATGACCCAAGTCCGAAGCTCTCTCCCCGTTATCCTTGGCCTATCACGTTCCAAACACTCTGTAAAGTTTCTGCTGGCTTTTCCCACTAATTCTCCCAGTGGTTCCAACCCCGACTGGCCACACGGGTGTGATGCTGGGCACTGAGAACCTGGATCTCAGGGAAAACAAGAGTAGCCTCGTAATATTTTGGCCTGAAATGTAAGGTAGCTTCAGAATGGAGCTCTATTAATGTTCTTCCCTCTGGAAAAGATACTAAGGCCGACTCCTGTCTGGAGTGTGTCTGTGTGTGTTAAAGGGACATTCCTCTCCAATAGGGTCACCACATGAAATGGGCAACTCTCAGTGCGTTAGTAATGTTGGTCCTAGGAATAAGGAGAAAATGGCCCCAATGGTTTCTTTCAGTCATTTTTTAGAGCAGTGGTGGTTGTTCAGTTTTTTAAACGTGTCTGACTCCTTGTGAACTCATTTGGGGTTTTCTTGGCAAAGATATTGAAGTAATTTGCCATTTCTCCTCCGTTTCATTTTACATTTAGGGAAACTGAGGCAAACAGGGTTCAGTGATTTGCCCCGAGTCACACAGCTAGGAAGTGTCTGAGGCTGCATTTGAACTCAGGAAAATGAGTCTTCCTGGCTCCAGGGGTTTCAAATTCAAATAGAAATAAGGCTAGCACATTTTGACCTGGAAAACCACATTGTTACTATCATCTGGGTTCTGTTGTCTTTTTATTTATTTTGCTAAATATTTTCCAATTGCATGTTAACCTAATTCTGGCAGCACTCCTGTGATACCTCCAACAGAGAGAATTACTGTGACTTACACACTCTCCTGTGGAGACCCAGGGGCCTCCTTCTCTTCTTACCTCACCTTGACTCCTGCCTCTTTCCCCTTCTCTTTAAGAGAAAACCCCCTCCCAAGTGTTATACCAAGTTCATTAAATCAATCCAGTGGAAAGGTTTTTTTCCCCTTAACATAAAGAAGGAATAACATCACTCCTGAAAAGGTGAACTTTCAGGGCAACCGGGCTGTGAGCACCGGCCACTTTGGGCTGGCAGCCTGGGATGACAAATCACTTGCCCCTCCCTCCCACATCATCCCATGGTTCTGCTGCCAACTGGGGACTCTGAGCTACCCCTGCTTAATGGGCAGAGGCAAAAGCCCCAAACCCAGGTGGCGGGCTCCCAGCGCAGGATCTTACCACCCTGCCCCTCAATTCCCGGCCATCTCTGGCCCGTTCCCTTACCTGCCACCCTCTGTCTTGTTATAGGCACCTGCCAAGTAATTCCCTATGTTTCAGGGGGATGCCCAAAGCAGAGGGCATCATTCAGATACTGCCCCTTGCACTTCCCATTTGGGGAAGTCTTTCTTTTAAAAAAAATTAATATATTTTGTTCTTAAAATGATCTTTTCCCAATATAGTCCTTTCCCCCTCCTTTCCAGAGTACCATCACTTGTAATCCCCAGAATTTAAAAAAATTACATATACATAGAGATCCATATCTCTCTATAAATGTATATATATAACACATATACCCAAACACACACAGAGACACATACACACATATGTCTATTTGAAAATCATATTTTTCCCAATATATCCCTCTCCTCATCCTTGCCTAGAGAGCTCAGATCTTCAACGAGGTGGAGGAAATTTCTCTCCTCCCACTCTAGTCCATCTTCCACTTGGCTTCCTAAAGAACACATCTGCTCATGTCACAAACACCCCATTAAATAAACTTTACTGGTCCCTATTACCTCCAGGACAAAAAAAATGAAACTCTTTGATGTTTTTCAAAGTTCTTCATAACCTGGTCCCTTTCTACCTTTTCAGTCTTCCTTTCCCCTGAGTTTTCTTTGTTGCAATGACACTAGCAAATGAGATCTTCCAATTTCTATATTCACTAGCTGTCTCCCATACCTGGAGCTCTCTCCTTCCTCATTTCTAGCTGGTAGCTTCCTTTCAGCCTCAGGTAGAGTCTCCCCTTTGGCAAGAAGCCTTGTCTGGAGGCCCTTAATCTTTATGCCTTCCCTCTGTAGATTATTTCTGATTTTCCCATTTATATTTTGTTTACATGTAGCTGTCTGCATATTGAATTTCCAATTAGACTGAGAATTGAATGAAAGATCGGTGTTTTCTCCTTGCCTCCTCCTCCTCCCCCTCTCCTTCTCTTCCTCCTCTTCCTCCTCCTCTTCCTCCTCTTCCTCTTCCTCTTCCTCCTCCTCTTCCTCCTCCTCCTCCTCTTCCTCCTCCTCTTCTTCCTCTTCCTCCTCTTCTCTTCCTCTTCTTCTTCCTCCTCCTCTTCCTCTTCCTCCTCCTCCTCCTCCTCCTCTTCCTCTTCCTCCTTCTCTTCCTCCTCTCCCTCTCCCCTCTTTCTCCTCCTCCTTCATTGGGTTCACCTAGGACTGCACAAGGACCTGAGGCCACCAAGTGCCTTGGTCGGGGCCTGTCCCTCTGTCTTTGAGTGTCTGGCTGCCAAATCCAGCCTCTTGGTTCAGTGCCCTCCTCCTAGCCATGGCTCCCTATTCTCCTCCTCCTTTAGGATCAGAGTCAAGGCAGACCTTGAAATTGTCTGAATTACCTCTTCTCAGCTTCTGCCACCCTGACACTGTCACTGGGCCTTTTCAGGACCCGCTCCCTCTATCCCCTGCCCCATGGCCCACTCCCAGTCCCAGGCAGTCCCCTTGGGTGAGAGCCTACAGGGCATTTCAGGATCCACTGCCCGGCCTTGCATCCCTCTGCCTGGCCAGCTCTGGAGATCAGAGAGGGCCCAGGATGGCCCCCAGAGTCGGTGAGACAGAAGGGAGAGAAGGAGAGAAAGGAAGGGTGAGACAGGGAGGCAGAGAGAGAGAGACAGAGAGAGACAGAGACAGAGACAGAAAGAGAGCGACAGAGAGACAGAGAGAGAGAGAGAGACAAAGAGAGGGACACAGAGAGAGAGAGAGGTGGGGGGAGAGACAGAGAGAGAAAGAGAGACAGAGACAGAAAGAAATAGAGAGTAAGATAGAGAGAGGGGGAGAGACAGAGAGAGACAGACGGAGAGTTCCATCAGCTGATATTGTATAAACACCTGCTCTCTTCCAGACATTGTTCTAAGCTCTGAGGGTACAAAAAGAGGCAAAAGACAGGCCCTGCCCTCCATGAGCTTACAACCTAAAACAGCAGCGGGACAAATGTGGGGCAGTGACCCAGAGAACAGAGAAAACCAGGGCTCAGGATGCATGAGCCCGAAGTGGAAGCTGTCCCTCTCAGCCTTGCACTTCACAGATTGTCCTCGGCAGGAGGCCCGCAGGGCCTTTGCCTCCCTGTCCCGGATTCCAGAGCAGCCCCTGGCTCCAGGGAGAATCAAGAAGTCTCATCTCAGCAGTCACCAGGGAGCCCAGCCCAAAAGCCTTCTAACGACTGCCCACCGGGCCCCGTCAGGCTGCTTGTTTTCAGATTTCCCAAGATTGTGGCCTAGAGCCCAGGTGTGTGATGGTTCTAGGCCTAAGCCTGCTGGTGGGGCCTGGAGACCCCTGCCACCCCTGCCACCAGAAGTCGCCCAGGTCTGAGCAGCGGCAGGTCGAGGAGGTTTTCTTCAGGGGCGGTTGTTACTGAGGACACAGAGGGTGTTCTCACTCTGATCTCCCTGGTAAATGGCCACAGTCCTCTCTAGTCTCCTGGGGCCGGTCACCTTAGAGTAAGCAACAGCTGTTTCCAGAGATATCTCTAGAAACCCAGAGACCCAGTCTCTCTGTCTTTGTCTCTCTCTTTCCCTCTCTCTGTATGTCTCTCTCTGTGAGTCTCTGTCTCTGTGTGTGTGTGTGTGTTTCTGTCTCTGTCTCTCTCTTGCTCCCTCTCTTTCCTTCTCTCTTTATGTCTCTCTCCCTCTGCTTGTCTTTCTCTCTGTCTCTTGTCTTTCTTCCTCTCTCTCTGTCTCTCTCTGTCTCTGCCTGTCTTTCTCTCTGTCTCTCTGTCTCTCTGTGTCTCTCTATGTCTCTCTCATTCTCTCTCTGTTTCTCTGTCTTTCTCTGTCTCTCTCTCTATATTTCTCTCTGTGTCTCTGTTTCTGTCTCTCTCTGTCTCTGTGTCTCTATCTCTATCTCTCTGCCTCTCAGTCTCTGAATCTCTCTGTCTGTCTCTCTGTCTCCTTCTCTTTCCCTCTCTGTCTGTCTCTCTTTTCCTCTCTGTCTGTCTCTCTCTGGCTTTCTGGATCTCTGGCTCTCTCTCTCTCCCTCCTTCTCTCTCTCTCTCTCTCTCTCTCTCTCTCTCTCTCTCTCTCTCTCTCTCTCTCTCT
>JAJPUD010015105.1:0-26111 GCA_023553655.1 Myrmecobius fasciatus
AGATATTTCATGTTTTTCTCTATCGTTTCATTTTTTTGTTTTTGTTTGACTGATTCTTGAAGTCTGGATGAGTCATTCATTTCCAATTGTTCGATTCTAATTTTTAATGTCTTATTTTCTTCTGTTACTGTTTTTAGTTCCTTTTGCAATTGATCAATTACATTTTTTTTGTTCATTGCATTCTTTTTCCACTTTTTCTATTTTATTTTGCAGTGATCTCATTTCGTTTCCCCATGTTTCTTCTAACTCTCTTTTAAGATTTTTTATGCAATCTTCAAAGAAAGCCTTGTGACATGGAGACCAATTTATGTCTCTCTTTGGGGCTTTTTCTGAAGTTGCTTTACCTTTAGGGGCCTCAGGATTTGAGGTCTGTTCTTCCCTCTCTCCATAAAAGTTGTCTATGGTGAGAGCTCTTTTTGGTTTTTTATTCATTTTTTTTTTTTAAAGGTGTGAGGTCTGTTTAGGGCAAATGTGGGACAGCTGCTTTAATTTGCCCTGGGGCAGTTCTGCTGATTGAGTTATTTCAGGAACTGGGCAGTTCTGCTGATTGAATTATGTCAGGGGCTGGGCAGTTCTGCTTTAGTTCACCCTGGGGTGGTTCTGCTGATTGAATTATTTCAAGTACTGGGCAGCTCCCACCGATTGAATTATTTCTGGTGCTGATCAGTCCTGTTGATTGATTGATTGCTTTAAGGTGCTGTGTAATGGTAGCTAGGTCGGATGCTCATCAGGGGTACAGTGGTTCACAATCTATCCCCCTCAAAAGGCCCTCAAACCACCTGCCCACAATCAGGACAAATTGTTCCAAGAGATCTGCAGAAGACTCCCAGGTGTGTGAAAAGCACAACGCTCCCACTCCTGTTCCGACTCCTGTTCCAGCTCCTTGCTCCAGCTCCCTGCCCCGGTCTCCCTGCACTGCAGTCTGGGTTCAGTAGACCACCCCCCTCCCCAATTAAAACAGACCTGTTTTGAGGTTCTTCCAGAGTATCTTCTTCTAGAATCGTGTTGTTCTCCAGATATTGTGGATTTTTTTGCTTCAGAATCAGTCTAGAGGCTTCATATGTTGTTGGTTTGAGGGGAGGTTAGAGGAGGTTACAGAGACTCCTGTCTGATCTCTGCCACCATGGCTCCACCCCCAGAAGGAAGCAAAATAGACTTTGGATAGAAAATTCCATGTGCATCCAGAAAAAGAACTAAGGAGATTGAATGTAAATCTACACATGCTATGTTCACTTCCTTTTCTCTGTTTTTTTTTTTTATCTCTCCCATGTTTTTTCCCTTTTGTTCTCATTTTTTCTCTTCCAACATGATTCATAAAAAATGTGGATTATAAAATAAAAAATAAAAGAAAGAATAAAATAAAAACAAAAATAAAAGACATGACTGAGACTCACTAGGAGTCCTTTCAGCCAGTTTCTAGCCTACACTTCTTTAGTAGGACTTGTGGTTAGGCTAATTCCTTCTTCTGAAAGCTAATTGCCCAGCAGGGCTTATTATCTTACTTTACCTTGAAACTTCCAATATTTTGTGAAAACCTAAGTATTTCTCACAGAAGTTACAGAGAAGTGATACAAAGAAAGTAAAAAATTATCGCAGAAAAACTAATCCCTCCAAATGTGTTTTTCCCCAAGACTAATACCCCTCTTCTAAATCCTATATATAACAACTCACTTTTACATAACACTTTAAGTTTTATAAACATTTTTTTTTCTGATAAAAATCTTGTGAAATAATTGACAAAGGAAAATTCTGATTATGTTATTCTTACCCAGGAAATTCCCAAGATTTCTTATAAGGAGAAAAACAAAACACAAAAAATAACTGTTCTTTTGGGCATTTAAGGTCATTCTTATTATCACTTTAGCTTATCCCCTTAGAATGGTTTAACTCTCGTGTTTAATGACCCATCCAAATTCCACATTCCATCTACTGTGTACATAACTGAACAGGCCTTCTCTCCTCTATGCCTCCCTTTACCTTGATCTCCTAAAATTTCTGACTTCTATTTAATTTTCACCTCAGTTACCACTCCTTACAAGAGATTTTTCTTGATTTTCTTATTTGTTCTCTGCTACCAATTACTTTGTAATTTATTTTTTTATCGATTTGTATTTGTACATCTTGTTTTCCCCAGATTGTAGAATTTAAAATCCACACTTATTCCTTGTACTTTGTTAATTTCTTCTCATGTTCTTTCCATTTTTTAAAAATATGCCCCATTTGAAGGAAAGGGACCCACATGTGCAAGGATGTTTGTGGTAGCCCTTTTTGTAGTGGCTAGAAACTGGAAACTGAATGGATACCCATCAATTGGAGAATGGCTGAATGAGTTATGGTATATGAATGTTATGGAATATTATTGTTCTGTAAGAAACGAACAGGAGGACGATTTCAGAGAGGCCTGAAGAGACTTGCATGAACTGATGCTGAGTGAAATGAGCAGAACCAGGAGATCATTATACACGGCAACAATACTATATGATGATCAATTCTGATGGACATGGCTCTCTTCAACAATGAAATGTTTCAAACCAGTTCTAATTGTTCAGTGATGAAGAAAGTCATATACACCCAGAGAGAGGGATGTGAAATGTGGACCACAACATAACATTTTCATGCTCTCAATTGGTGTTTCCTTGCATTGTGTTTCCTGTATCTGATTTTTCTTTCTTGGAGATACAATTTTTCTTGCACAACAATAAGTATGGAAATATGTATATATATATATATATATATATTCGATTTGTCAAGTATTTTAACATAATTAACATGTAGTGGATATTCTGCCATCTAGGGGAGGGGTGGGGAGTAGGGAGTAAAAACTTTGTAACTGAAAGCTTTGTAAGGGTTAATGTTGAAGAATTATCCATACATATGTTTTGCAAATAAAAAATTAAATTAAATTAAAAAAATAAAATAAAATATACCCCATTTGATTTCCAGTCTAATGTAAGAAGTCCTTTCTGATTATCCTAATATTCATTACTTTCTTTCCTCTGTATTCTTTTTGTTTGTGCCATGCAATTAATTATATTATATTGCTATTGTTTTGGTGTAAAATCTTCATAATAGTCTGTACACTCCTGAAAAATATGTAGTTAAGGACTAAACACATAACTAGCAAATACTTGTTTGATTGCAGATTCCACAATGTAGGGGAAAGAACACTTTGAAGTCAGAACTAGATTTAAAGCTCAGCTATTCTCACCACTATCTAAATTCTCTAACCCTTAATTAATCTGTAATATAATGGACTAGACTAGTGATCTCTAAAGTATCTTCTAGCTCAATTTCCTAAAATATCCCAATGATCCATTCAAGTGAGGTATCCTACATCAAGGTTCCCCATGAATGTGTAACTGGAAAACTAAGTATACTTTAATTGGGTGTTCTTGTCAAAAATGGAAAATGAAGAGTGAGTGCCCTATTAATTCTCCACATAGGTAAGAAAGTTGTGAAGTCTAAACACTTTGCTCACCAAGGGACTTCCTGTGTTTTCTCATTTTTCTGAAAGCAAAGTTTCTTTTCACAAGGGACACAAACAGTTCTATAAATAGAGAGCTTTTGCTTTTCTTCCCTGGGATTCCACCATCAGACATAGCCTTGAAGAGTCAAGAAACTATACAACTCAGTCCCTGAAATTAAGGACATAAGAAAACATTTGTCTAGACTGGGAGCATCCATCCTGCAACTGAGTGAGTTGGTGTATGGCAAACAGCTAAAAAAGACTCAGGAATTAGAAAAGAGGGAAGAAGGCTTAAGGGTGAAATTGAGAATGTAGGGGAAGGAGAGCAAGGACTTGTGTTATTTTAACAGTTCTAGAAATGTCTTAAATGAAGGAATAGGTGGAGTGCTTATTAAAATTGCAAGTAACAGAAAACTTGAGGAGACAATACTTAAAATGATATAATGAGTATATTAAACTGTCATCAGCTAATCAAGTGGGCCAAATACATTTTTTAAAAGAATACATGCCATTAATTTGGGTCCAAAAATTTATTGAGTCCAAAATAAAGTGTGAATGGACAACAATCACTGTGAAAAAACAAGATCTTAGTACTTTAGTGAACTGCCTTGTTGAAAATAACTGCTGCTATTTTATGCAACATTGAGTAGAGCAATGTTGTTGATAATAAGGGAAAACAAGGGATTGGACCAGATTATATATGAGACCTTTTTAAGTCAAATCCTTGAGTTTTTTTTTAATTTTTAATTAATATTCTTATTGTACACTGTTCTACTCAGACCATATCTGGAATAGAGGACTGTAATAAATATAATGATGGGCCTGACAGCATTTCCAAGGAAAATAGCCTAGAGAAACTAAGCATATTTGCCCTATGGAAAAGGAAATTAAGAAGGGACTTGATAATCTTTTAATTATTTAATGGCAAAAAATAAACTTTTGCTTTTTTCCAAAAGGCAAAAACTAGGAGTAAGATGTAGAAATTTATGAAAATCCTATCTGAAGTGATGCAAGGTAAAACTTGTTAACAAAAAGAAAAGTTCAAAAGTGTGAATTTCCAGAGGAAATATCACTATCACTAAAATTTCTCAGTGGAAGGAAGGAACTAAGCTAGTGATTAAACTCACTTTAGAACTCAGAAAGTTTGATGATTGTATGGGAAAGATTCCTGCAATCCATCATCAATGCAACTATAGTTTCTTGAACTCCTTTCTACTTGTTAATTATTTTGAAATGAAAAGAAAGAGAAATTTATTAGACAAAATACTAACTGAAAGTAAAAAAGAGAATAAAAGGGAATAGGCTAGAGAGGTGTTGGGTTTAGGGGGAGAAGCTAATTTTCCCACTGTGAATCAGGAAGATAAAGTATTAAGCAAAGGAAAATATAAGAAAATATAACTCCACCTTGCCTCATAATCTTCTCATGTGGATCTATAGTAAAGACAATATTATATTTTGGGTACCTAGAATGCCAGACCTGAGTCCCTCTAGGGGCCAGAACTTTCATGAAAAGCCTAAGGATTGTAATAAATATAATAATGGGCTTGACAGCATTTACAAGGAGAACAGCCTCGAGAAACTAAGCATATTTGCCCTATAAAAAGGAAATTAAGAAGGGACTTGATAATCTTTTAATTATTTAAGGCAATTAAACTTGCTTTGCTTTTTTTTCAAGGAGGCAAAACTAGGAGTAAGATGTAGAAATTTAAGAAAATCATATTTGAAGTGATTCAAGGTAAAACTTGCTAACAAAGAGGAATATTCAAAAGTGTGTATTTCCAGAGGAAATATCACTATCACTAGAATTTTTCAGTGGAAAGAAGGAACTAAGCTATTGATAAAACTCATTTTAGAACTCAGAAAGTTTGATGATTATAGGGGAAGATCCCTGCAATCCATGATCAATACAACCATAGTTTCTTAAACTCCTTTCTATTTGATAATTATTTTAAAATGTAAAGAGAGATTTATCAGACAAAATACTGACTGAAAGTAAAAAAGAGAATAGAAGGGAATAGGCTAGAGAGGTGTTGGGTCTAGGAGGAGAAGTTAATTTCCCGCTGTGAATCAGGAAGATAAAAGTATTAAGCAAAGAAAAATATAAGAAAATATAATTCCACCTTGCCTCATAATCTTCTTATTTGGATGCATACTAAAGACAATATTATTGCTTGGGTACCTAGAATGCCAGACCTGAGTCTCTCAAGGGGCCAAAACTTTCCTGAAAAGCCTAAGGATTGTAATAAATATAATGATGGGCCTGACAGCATTTCCAAGGAGAACAGCCTGGAGAAACTAAGCATATTTGCCCTATAAAAAGGAAATTAAGAAGGGACTTGATATCATCTTTTAATTATTTAATGCAAAAATTAGACTTGGTTTGCTTTTTTCAAGAAGGCAAAACTAGGGGCAAGATGTAGAAATTTAAGAAAATCATATTTGAAGTTATGCAAGGTAAAACTTGCTAACAAAGAGAAAAATTCAAAAGTGGGTATTTCCCCAGGATTCAGAATCAGGAATAAAGAGGCTGGCCATAACATTAACAATCTTGCACTACTCAGATGTGAAGGAGAAATTCCTTCACTTGTAGCTTAATAATCTTCCCCCACCCCCCATTTTATCAATGAGAAAACTGAGGTCTAGACAAGTTAAAAAATTTATCTGAGGGGGGCAGCTAGGTGGCGCAGTGGTTAGAGCAGCAGCCCTGAAGTCAGGAGGACCTGAGTTAAAATCTGGTCTCAGACACTTCCTAGCTGTGTGACCCTGGGCAAGTCACTTAACCCCAATTGCCTCAGCAAAAAGCAAAAAAAAAATTTATCTGAGGTCATACAAGTTATACATGAAAGAAACGGCATTGAAATACAGATCTGCTAACTCCAAATACATTAGTCATAGAATGACTATGACTTATATAGTTATAGAATAACACTATCTTTCCCCATTTCACTAAATATTGAAAATGTGGCCTGGAAGTAAAATCCATTACAACAATTGAAGGTAGAAGTCAATAAAAGGCTTTCTTTTTTCCATTGATACCATGGCTTAAAGAAGCACCAATTAGTCCATATAGAAAGGGAATCTGTATGGAGCCACAAAGGATCTGGATGAACCATTCTTCCTATCTATTCCCAACTTCATGGTAATTATGGTACACAGAAAGCATATTATCAAACTGGGTTCACAAAGGGACAGCCACTGTCTTTAGGGAAAGATTATTGTCTTTCAGCGGAAGTAACAGCAAAGTTTTGAGCAGAGTATGATAAAAGCAAAGTCAAGCAACAATAATTTTAAATGAATAAAGATAAATATGTCTTTAGAACTTGTGTCATTATGGAACAGAAAGAGATATTTCTATCTGCTCAACTTTCTATTTTAATATAGCCCTTCTTTACCAACCCCTTTTTTGTTGTATTTTTCTATCCTTTAAAAATTTTTTTGTATCTTTTGTGAATACACTTTGCTTCTTTCCCTTATTTTGGAAGACTGATGACTGTTGTCTTAAATATCTCCTCCAATCCTACATGCCCCTTTTAAATTCTGAAAATTTGCTGTTTGAAAAGGGCAACTACAAAGACAAAAATTAGATTTGAATATAAAACTTAAAAATTTGTTAATAGAGCAGGTTACAGTGACAAAATAGTTAATGAGGGCAAAGACTGACTCAGAGCCTAATTCTCTAGCTGCTCAATCTGAATGATATCAATGACAGAATAATATATTTTAAAAATTAAAGATCTTTGAACCCCCCCAAAGTATTTTATGATTATTGGTCAATTGAGAAAAGAGAAAATAAGTAATAGAGACTTATAATGAAAAAAATAAGAGGATGGATATAGGCAAGTTATTATGGTGTGGGAAAAAATGGCAATGTATAGTGAAGTCCTCATTTAACATTTAATACATCTTTTATTTTCTTTAAAGGCATGGGATTATGGCTCTGGGGGCTATTTCCATGGCAGATGTCAATGCCAGTAGTATCCATTCTTCCACATTTTATCTTACTGGGATTCCTGGTTATGAGGCAATACACCATTGGATCTCCATCCCCTTCTGCGTCCTCTACTTTATTGGAATAGTGGGTAACTGTACCATCCTTCATGCTATCCGGAATGACCCAAGGCTTCATGAACCCATGTACTATTTCTTAGCCATGTTGTCCTTTGCTGACATGGGCATGTCCCTTCCCACACTTATATCTGTCCTCCAAGTCTTATGGTCCATTTCTAGGAAGATTGGATTCAATGCCTGTATAATACAGATGTTTTTCATTCATTCCTTCTCTTTCACAGAATCAGGAGTGCTCCTTGCAATGGCCTTTGATCGCTATATAGCTATTTGTCATCCATTAAGATATTCCACTATCCTTACTCCACAACGCATTGCTAAAATTGGAATATTTGCTTTTCTTAGGAGCTCCCTCTCTGTCATTCCATTAATGATCCGCCTGACATACTTCCCATTCTGCCGATCTCATGTTCTCTCTCATTCTTACTGCCTGCATCAGGATATAATCCGCCTAGTTTGTGCAGACACCAAATTCAATTTTATTTATGGGTTAGTTCTGGTTACTCTATTCTGGGGATGTGATTCACTGGGTATCTTGGTGTCTTACATCTTCATCCTTCACTCTGTATTGAACATTGCATCCTGGGAAGAGAGACTCAAGGCTCTGAACACATGTGCCTCCCATATCTGTGCTGTTCTCATCCTTTATATTCCCATGATTGGTCTTTCCATTGTCCACCGTTTTGCCAAGAATGCCTCTCCTCTTGTGCATGTTCTTATGGCTCACATCTACCTGCTAGTGCCCCCAGTTCTCAACCCCATCATCTATAGTGTGAAAAATAAGAAAATTCGTAAGGGGATCATCCGTGTTATCACTCCTAAGAGAATTCACTCTGCATCAAAGTGAGCAGGACTAAGAGACAATCCGATGAAGCTTGTCATTGTGATGATCTGAGAAGAGTACTGGAAAATATAGGAGATTAACAAATTTTAGTCAACTCTGTTTCTTACACATGTACACCTATATATGTAACCAAACAAAAACACACACACATATTCCAATATGGTCAGAAGGAAAGAAAATAGTATTATTAGTAAGATGTTATAGTGGATATTTTAGATATAGATAGAAGATATTAGTGGATAAAAGTGCTGTGTAGACAAAGAAAGACACTGTTCCTGTTTTCAAGGAATTTTATTTTTCTGCCGGAAGAATACAACATATACATAAATACATAAACAATACATAAATGAGTGGTTGTTGTTCTTTGTCTTTGAAGAGGACTAAAATGACATCACAATGTTGGGCTAAAGGTACCGTGTTACAGTGTGTCCAACTGGCTGATCAAACCAATATGAACTTGGAAGGCTCCATCACAAATAAGGCACAAATAGTCTATATGAATATTCAGAGTCGAAATATCTCTAAATTTGTCTACCTCGTGTTTCCTTTGAGCTACTACAATTCTGCTTTGCTCATAGAGCATGGCACCCTCTTCAATCTGGGCATCCCTTGCTGATACTTACATGTTTCAGAATAGTTTCCAAAGGTCTTCAGAGAGACTTTGAAAATGATCTTGTATCACTTCTTCTGACCACCATGTGAGTGCTTGCCTTGTACAAATGCTTTATAAAATAATCTGGAAAATATACACATTTAAGAAGTACATATATTAGTGGTTGGTCCAATGAGGCTTGGTTCTAAAAGCATGCATTTTGGTGAACTTGGACTTTCCTAACAAGGTGGAATTGAGGGACTCTGCTTCAGAGAGCATGCAGGTATTCTTTGACTGTCTCCCATCTTCTAATCCACTCAGTGAAAAAAAAATGGTCTTTTGATTGGATTCTGATACTGAAGTGAGCATTCACACAAAATGTTCTAATTGCTTAATGACTCTCTTTCTAGTCTTGTGACATTTTAGTCAGAAAGCAAGGATTTCTTTAAGCCCCAATTTGGAGAGAGTTAGAGGAAGAGAGTATAACAATAGTCTACTTACCCACCTGGATTAGCACAAAGCCACAAGTTTGGCTTTGCTATTGCTTCTGCCCCATTGTATCTATGCTTTCCTGTCTTGAGTAAGGAGTGATGGAGATATAAAAGATTGTGATGTTACAGGCTTTGAAAGGTTGGAAAATTAAACTACCAGAGTTCCAGTGAAAAAGTCCATTTTCAGGCAGCTGAGCCAAGTAAAGATCAAAACTTCTAGTGACCTATTTGATGCAGAATAACAATACATATAAGATAATTAATTGGGAAATTTATCCATTGAATGCCTCATTCAGAAGTAAACTTGGTTAGGTTCAACACTTTAAGACATCTGCTTTAAATTTGAACCTAAGACCTTTAGTGACTAATGTAACATAAGGAAGAATGTGCCCCCAAATCCTGGAGGGGGATGTTTGTATTTATCTTTTTTTCTCTATATTTTCAGTAAATATATCTTTGAAAAACTGATTGGCATTAATTGGTTAATTGATACTACTGTCCTAATCACAGGCAATTAATATTGGGGAAAATATATCAGAACAAAGACTCAAACTATATAACATGATAAAGATACCCTTAACCTATCAAGAATACTTCTGGAAACTTGAGAAGATGTTACCTTGCTCTAGGAACATAATGGGTCTTGGGATAATTACCCCCTCTCTCTAAGCTTATAGAATTACATAGAAAATTTTTTTAAAGTAAATATTTTTGGTGGGCTAAATTAACTGAGGAAATCTAGAAAGAATTTTTGAATAAGCAGTCTTTGAGCTAAGCCTTGAAAAGACCTCTGTGTTCCAGGAGATAAATATGAAAAGGGAGAATATTCAAATTCAAGGGGTGGGGTGAGTGGTAGTAACAAACTGTTCAAAGGAATAGAGATGGGAGAAGGGCAACATTTCAAGTAATACTTACAGCAAAGAATTTAGACATTTAAAGGGAGCCTAAGAAAACTATCCCCATCCCTTTGTATCCACTGATCTTCATCTTTCTTCTCTTAATGCCTGCAGTACTAAATGCCTTTGATTCACAGGTTGGCTAAAAATTGCACAAAAGAAGAACCCATTCCTGGCTAAGTTATCTAAGACGCTTTTTACAAAAGACCATTTGGACCTGTTGCAATGTGCCAAAATGTGTTGAGTCAACCAATAAACTCACTAGATAATGTTTTGGGTGAAAACCTTGATGGAAGTAGGAAATATATGCAAAAAAATTTTAACAGGCTACTGTAAAAGCTATTCAATTATTTTTCAATCTTGCTTTTTGTTTATGCACTCCATGTTTATATTACTTTATTCACCAAGTGATTATTGGTTAAACTTTAATGTTTACTTCAAATCAATAAACATATATTAAGTTCCTACTGTGTTAAATATCCTACAATGTGCTAATCAAGGAAATCAAGTTAGAAGACAAAAGGGTATAGCAACCCCTTGACCTTAAGGAGTTTAAATTCTAGTAGGTGATTCACTATATAGGTACACAAATTATAGATAATTTGAGGAACAAGAAAACAATAAGAATTAGAGGAATTAGTAAATACTCCCAGTTGTAGCTAACATTTGCTTGAATCTTGGAGGAAGCTGGAAGGAAGAAAGCATTTATTAGTCCTTAAAATGTGCCAGTTACTGCATTGCACAGGGCAAAAAGAAAGTGACAGAGACAGAGAGACCAAGACAGAGAAACAGAGAGACAGAGAGATAAAAAACAAAGATAAAAACAGAGAGAAACTGAAAGAGAAACAGAAACAGAGATAGAGATAGAGAGAAACACAGAGATAGAGACTGAAATATAGAAATAGAGAAACAGAGACTGAGAGACAAAGACAGAGACCAAAAGAGAAACAGAGACACACATAGAAAGAAACCAAGACACAGAGAAAAAAAGGAGTGAAACAGAGACAGAGACCCTGAAATAGAGACAGAGATAGACACAAACAGAAACAGAGACAGAGAGATGGGAGAAACAGAGAAAAGATGGACACAGATGAAGAGCACATTCAAAAATTTGAGTCCAGAGGGAAACCTCTCAGAAGTTATAAAGGCCAAGGATGGAATTCAAAGTTCAGAAATGAGAAAGTAGGTCAATTTATTAGGCCACTGGACTTTTTAATGCTATGAGGCCATTCCTTAAGTGCTCTTTATGTCAGCATTTTGCCAGTTTATATTTGTGTAAATAGGCCAAACCTGCAATTCAATTGAATTTAACAAACTTCTATCAAGATCCTATTAAAGAGCCAGTTTGTTTTAGATGTTGGAGGCAATAAACAAACAAACAAATAAATAATAAATAATCCTTACATTCAAGAAGTGTACATTCATTATGGTATTATTTATTATACTTTTTTTTAAACATCTCTTCCTTTCCTTCAGCAAGAAAATGGTACTTAGTGGCTCCCAGATATTTGAGTTGGCTACCACTAAAATGACAGCTATAAAACAAGACAAGTCAAATCCTGTGGTTGTTAAGATCCAAGGACAATTGCATGGCAAGAAGCCGCACACAGGGGCAGCTAGATGGCGAGGTAATTACAGCACTAGGCCTGGAGTTAGGATGACTTCAGCTCAAATAAAATCTCAGACAGGCAACATTTCCTAGTTGTGTGACCCTGGGAAAGTCACTTAACCCCAATTGCCTTACTCAAAAAAAAAGTGGCATATGTTCCAGTATGGTTTGCTCAATAAAATAGTCATTTGGATTATGAATATTGTGATAGCATTCTTTACTTCTACCATATCTCCTAATAAATAGCTTGACCAGCACAGTTAATCATTCAGAATGCTTTAGACTACGTATTCTGAGACAACCAAAGTTCTCAAACTTTTTCTTCCTGAAACTAAAAATTTAAAAAAAAGGTTGTTAAAAACATCTTAAAAATGACAGAGGACATCAAAGAGCTTTTTATTTTTAAATGTGTTATATCTTTTGTTGTTTAATTTGCATTCACTATTAGTATTATATTTATGTATGTGAATATGTTTATATAAACATACTTTTGTTGTTACTTGTTTTATTCATGTCTGACTCAGTGATATTTGGAGGTTTCTGGGCAAAAATAATGGAGTGTTTTGTCATTTACTCTCCACTTCATTTTACAAATGAGGAAACTGAGGCAAATAAGGTAAAATGATTTGTTCAGGGACACAAAGTTAATAATAAGTGTCTGAGGTCAGATTTGAACTCAAGAATATGACTCACGCTGAATTAAGGTCTGGAACTTTTATCTATTGTGTCACCTAGCGGCCCCTACCATAAGGCTAGAGACTGAGAGTCAGATTATGAAGGACTTTATATACACCAATAGCCTTTGAGATTATCCTAGACACAATAGGAAATCAGAGAAGCTTCTTGCTCATGCAAGTGGCATGATAATATATGTGCTTTAGCAATAACATCAGCTTACCAATTGTGTGGTAGATAAACTATAGGGGGCATATGAAGGCAAGAAGACCAATAATGGCTTCTTTGCAAACTGTAAGTGAAAGATGGTAAAAGACTGACCTAGGGATTTTTCTTGTCTTAATAATAAAAGCACAAGAAAGGTAGAGCGCAGATTCTAATTTTATCAAGTGTTATCCAGTTGTATTTAAATTAAAGCACAATCCCTCACCACAAGAGACCTGAGGTCCCTTAAGTGGAGAACTTCAAATCGTTGGATGAGTCAGAGCTCTCACAGCTTACCTTCCTTGGGAATTGTCTAGTTTGCTGAACAACAAGAAATGAATTTATATGACTTGGCCTTGCAAGCTTACAACATAGGAAGGAAAGTGTGACTCAGCTGTAAGAAGACATCCTTCAGAATCTGAGTGGGTCTTTGAAAGGTAAAAGGAAGGCAAAGATGATGTAAAGATCAACTCAGGAATGTAGAAGTAAGCTTTGGATCTTGACTTGACATTGGGGGGCAGAGAGAATCTAAGAGACAGATAGGAATTGGGCTGTTGAACATTTTTGTTATGATTTTTCACAAGACCTCACATAAAGGAGCACTTAGGGTAATTATCAAGTTCAAGGGAAGCTTTACCAAAAGTATTTCCCAGTTCAACAAGAAGATGCTCAGGCTTCATGCTATATCAAACACAATAACTTCCCTCAATTTATCCCTATCTCCTTCCAATTCTGATCTATTATAAAGGAAAAGTTGCAGTTGTGCTCAGAAATACTAAATTTGCCTTGAACCAGAGATCAATCATTATCTGAGAATTTCTATTTCCCTTAATCCAGGATTCAAAAACTCCCAAACATATGTTGCTAACAGTGTCTCATGTAATTTGAGGGTAATTATAATGAGTTCTTTAAGGATATCTTCAAGATAACGCATCTCACTTTTCCCTTAGAAGACAATTAAATAGGTTGTGACTTCCCAGAGTCAAAAAATAGCATGTAACTCAGCACTGAAATTCAACAATTAAATGCAGATCTTATAGCAAATCCAATACCCTTTCCACTCTGTCATTTGGCCACTATAATTAAACATTGGAAATACTTTAGGGAAATAATTTAGTGAAAAAACATTACCTCAAACATAAGGCAGAATGGAGAAAAATTACATACCCAGAACTTAAGGCCCTAATAAACAAACAGAACTATTTCCATCATCATAGTCTGATCTTGAAGAAAGAAAGAAAAAAAAAAGCTGCATCTCAGTGTTTAATTTTCCTCCCATCTATCATTCAAAGTTCTGACCAGTGTTCCCCCCACTGACTCCTTATCCCTAAATTACTGGTAGTTATTCTTTCATTTTTTGCCCTTTCCTATATAACACATTACTCAGCCAAAAATTTTCCTTTTCTACACTAATGTTTTGTTGTTCAATCATTCAGCCATATCTGATTCTTCATGCCCCTAAGAGCCATTTAGTATTGTTCTTGAAATTTTCTTGGCAAAGATATTGGGCTGATTTGCAATTTCCTTCTCTAGTGGTTTACCATTTGTCAAAAGTCTTCACTATGACCTGTCCATTTTGGGGAATCTCACATGGAATGGCTCACAGTTTCATTGAATTATACAAGCCCTTCTGCTACAACAAAGCAGTAATCCAGTTGGGGATATTAATTGTTGCCTTCTTCTATGATTTACCTCCCAGCCTGATAAAAGGGATAACATAAAAATATTCATTATTATTTCAGTGTCCTAAGCAAACTCTTCAAATTTCCACTCTTCTCATTAATGAGGATAATCATGTTGATGATTATAGTAATAATATAATATAATAACTAGCATCAATATATGTTTGCAAAGTGTTGTACATATATTATTTCATTTGATCTTTATATCAACTCAATGTGGTAGGTGATATTATTTTCCTGATTTAAGAAATGAGGAAAGTGAAGAAGAGTGCTTTAGAGGGATTATCCAGAATCACATAGTTTGCAAATGTTTGAGACAGGATTCAAGTTCTGGTCTTTTCCAATTTGAGTCTTGCATTTTTCACTTGTGCCACCTGTTTGCTCTTTCCCAACCCATTTATAACAAGCAACTTATAAGTTCTAAAACTGAGTAATCTTTCAGCTTTATAGGTGATAATGTAGGATACTCCATTAATAGTGAATTAATATTCTACTACATTAATAAAGAAATAGTCTTAATAACTATAGAAGTAAATTATGCTTCAAATGTTTTTCCTTTAGTCTTCTAATAAACTCTCCATACTATTAATAGATTACCAGATTATCTAGACTTTTAAGTATTCAGAGGTAAAGAAATTTAAAAAAATAGTGTGGGAGTCAGAAGACTGGGGTTCAAGTACTATATCAAGTACTTAATAGTTGAGCCTATTACTTGGAGATGATTGTTGCAAAGAATTTTGGTAAGCTTTCATTGTTAAATAGATGTGTTATTATTTTTGTTTTGTGTTTATTATTGTTCATATTGTCATTGTTAAATGTCATAGTAGCATTACAAGTTTTGAATGACAAGGGACTTCTGTTAGAAATTGTGTAGCACTCCTCACTTTACACACACACACACACACACACACACACACACACACACCCCTATAAATGTTCTTCCTGATCTCTGCCTCTCAACTTCCCAGGTTTCCTTCAAGTCTAAGCTAAACTCCCATATCTGCCAGAAATATTTCCTACTACTCCTCAATCCCTTTCCTTTCCATCTGATATGACCCCCAATTTATCCTCATTAGTTCAAATCCAGCCTCAGATAATTACTAACTGTGTGACCCTGGCCAAATTATTTCACCTTGTTTGCCTCAGTTTCCCTATGTGTAAAATTAGCAGGAAAAGGAAATGGCAAACTATTCTGCTATCATTGTCAGGAAAGTTCCAATTTGAGCCACTAAAAATTTGAAATGATTGAATAACAATAACAAAAGACCAGGAATAAACAGACAGTTTTTAAAAATAAATGATAAGCTGGCTAACACAGATAATAGAGCACTGGGCCTGGAGTTAGAAATCAGGAAGACTTGTTTTATAATTCAGTCTTAGCCACTCACTAGCTGTGTGTCACCCAGCAAGTCACTTAACTTCAGCTTTGCTTCAGTTTCTTCATCTGTAAATTGAAGATAATAATAGCACTTAGCTCTCAGGAGTGTTAAAACAGACAAAATAAAATAAAATAAAATATGCTTAGTTTGATGATTGTCACATAGTAAATGTTATTAGCTATTATATACAAATGTGCTCTAAATTACTGCTTGTAATATAAATGCAGATCAATTACAAATTTCAAGATTCATCTGATATTTATCACATTGGAAAAGATACTTACAAAATGGGAAGTTAATTGCTAGGGTCTGTGGGAACATAGGAACAGCAATTTAATCTGTGTAGTTACATTTTTATAGAATGATGGTAGATTAAAAATTGAATTTGGAATTATATAAAAAGAGATTAAATTGTTCATATCTGATAGCTCAGTGATTCCATGAAGTCAAAGACAAAAATAATATTTAAAACAAAATATTCATAGCAGTGTTCTTTGTGGTAAGAAAACTAAATCAAGTGAGTGTCTTTTAATTGGTAAATGATTGAAAACATTTTGGCAGGAAGAATTGAGAAAAATGAAGAATTTAGAGGAATATGGTGAGATTTGTATAAACTAATAGAAAACAAGAAATGAGACCTAAAAAATTATGCACTCAGTGACTACAAGAGTAAAACTAAAAGGACCAGTAAAAGGAAGTTGAACTTTTATCAACTGAAAATGTTAAATAATTCTGGGCAATGGATAATAAAATACATTCTCCTCCTCTTGGATGGAAAGTGGGAGATGACAGTAGCAGGAAGCTGCATATTTTTAAATCAATCAGCAAGTACTAATTAAGCATTTACTTTTTGCCAGGCATTATACCAAGAACTGGGGACACAACAAAAGGTAAAAACAAATCCTGCCTTCAAGTAGCTCAGATTCCAATAGGGGATAAATATGAATATAATAACTACATATAAATAAATAAATATATATAAGATGTATGCAGAATAAATGGAAAAAATTTGGTGTGAGAAAGGTATCTGGAAGGACCTTCTGCAGAAAGTGGGACCTGAGTAAGTCTTAAAGCCAAAAAAGGTGAGGGGATCGAGCATTTTACAAGAATAGTCAATCACCATATTGAGTGGCTTTAGTTCAGCTGTTATTCTGTGGTTCAAAGAAGTGTTCATTTTGAGAAGGAAGGTGGCTGGGATTTCTGAAAATGTTGATTTAATTAAAAAAATATTAACCTAAGAAAGATTTAAAACACAAGATGGAAAAAATATGAAATGGCAAACTACTTGTAATCTAAGCTTGGATGTCAATTTTTTTTAAATTTTATAGTTGATGCCACTTTGTGCCATATATAGGGTATCATATCAAATAAGAATGAAAGAGACAAATGAAAGATTCTATAAGATGAAGGATTTTGCATGGAAGAAAATATAATTATATCAGAAGATATCAAACTGGGTCAATACTTTATAGTAGGAGGCTGGGATTTGCTATATGCAAAGCCAGTGAAATCTATGATGAGGGACCTGAGGTTCTAAGTCTACATGGGGATGTGTCTGACATTCATTATGGCTATTGATTATCTTGTTGGTAAAAAAAAAATGTTAATGACTCTATCCAAATGCAATAAAAAGCCAGATGATCTCTGAAAACTGACATGCCCTTATAACTTCATTTAACCAAACAACTAATATTAATTAGTTACCTACTGAGTTTCCATGAAACAGTCTCTGCCTTCAAGTAAATTATATTATCTCAGGGAAGTATAGACAAATAATATGAAATTAAATGAAAAAAATTAGGATGGTAGCATTAGCTAGCAGCGAAACAAGAAAGGATGAAAGTAGGAAGTATTAGTATGATCTGAGATAGGAAGGTAATTGGGAACAATAAAAGTAGAAAAAAAAAGAGGTGCATGTCACATATGGAAATCAGTTTATGTAAAAGCACAAAGAAAGAATGCCATGTGTAAGAGACAAGCATGACATGTGTAACTAGGCTAATTAGGATGGAACAAAGAGCATATGACTAAGAATAATATATAATGAATCAGGAAAAATAGGTGCAAAATGATTAGAAAGGGCTTTAAAAAGCCAAAATTAAGAGTCTGTATTTGATCCTAGAGGCAATAGAATCTTGAGTAGTTGGAAAAATAAACAGATTTTTTATTTTAGAAACACTGGTCAGAAAGCTATGGGCAGAAGAGGAAAGAGGAAAGAGACAGAATGATTAATTAAAAAGTGTTTTTCTTTTAACAGTCCAAGTGAGATGAAAAATAAGTATGAGTATGGGAAAGGAGACATAATATGAAACCAAGAAAATGACTATTGATCAAATATGGAAACTGAGGCAGAGTGAATGGATGAGAATATCTGCAATCTTCATAGATTGGGAAGCTGAAAGAATATTATCATTGACAGAAGTTAGGAAAACTGGTTTTATTATATATAGAGGACACTGAGAATCTAAGGTAATAAATGAATCACCCAAATTTACAAAATTTTCCAATCAGAATGGCTAAGCTCCTTCTCACATTGCCTTAAATAGTTCCCTGGGTCAAGGTGTTACTTAGTGGCATTATAGAGTTCTAATAAAGGAACAAAGATATTCTATTCAAACTGTAATTGTAATTCAAACTGTTACTCATCTGGTTCTCATCTAGATTGTTCCCTTCTAGGTCCATCCTGATCTTTGGGTTGACCACCAGAGATTCTGATTTTCATACTATTGTGACAGATAATAAAATAAAACTGAAAAAATTTAGATAGAAATTGATTGAATTGTGAGGTAGAGAAGTGACCCATAGAGCCAGAAAAGGGGTAGCCCACTATATAGGACACTAAACTAATTTATTCTTCAAATACTAGATCTTGTTTCTCAGTTATGCAAAACTACATGTTTTCAAACAGCTTTCTGTATTAAAGGTATTTTTAATGAGAACAGGAAGCTTATTATTGCTCTTACCAGCTGTTTAGGGGGAAAATGGACCACTTAGCAAACTCTGTAACTTCAAAATATCAGTAGAAAAGAAGGAAGTATATATAAACAAAGAGAAAATTGAGAGGTGAATGTAGCGCTGATTAAGAAGAAAACCACAAATTATAGCAATAAAATATTTATTAAAGCATATTTTTGCAGCAATTTTGTGTCTTTCATTTCCTTTTAGGAGTAATTGCATGTGTGACATGGGATTGCAGCTCTTTGCAGAAGCTCCATGGCAGACTTCAATACCAGTAGTGGCCTATCTACCACATTCTACTTCATAGGAATTCCTGGTTATGAGGCAGTACACCACTGGATCTCCATCCCTTTCTGCATCTTCTACCTGGTTGGGATACTGGGCAACTGTACAATCCTTCATATAGTCAGGACTGACCCAAGCCTCCATGAGCCCATGTACTATTTCTTGGCCATGTTGTCTCTCACTGATATGGGCATGTCCCTTCCCACTCTTGTATCACTCTTCAAAGTCCTGTGGTCCATCTCCAGGGAGATTGAATTCAATACCTGTGTGATACAGATGTTCTTCATCCATACTTTCTCCTCCACAGAATCAGCAGTGCTTCTGGCAATGGCCTTTGATCGCTATGTAGCAATCTGTCACCCTCTGAGGTATTCTACCATTCTTACTCCACAACGCATTGCCAAGATTGGAATAGCAGCTATTCTCAGGAGTGCCCTAACCATGATTCCACTAATGATCCGCCTTGCATATCTCCCTTTTTGCCGCTCCCATGTCCTTTCTCATTCCTACTGCCTACATCAGGATATGATTCGCTTGGCCTGTGCTGATATCAAATTTAATGTCATCTATGGATTGGTTTTTATTATCATTCTATGGGGATTTGATTCCCTGGGCATTCTGGTTTCTTATATCTTCATTCTCCGTTCTGTGCTAAGCATTGCATCACGGAAGGAAAGGCTCAAAGCTCTCAACACATGTGCCTCCCACATCTCTGCTGTCCTCATTCTCTATGTGCCCATGATTGGTCTGTCTCTCGTCCACCGTTTTGCAAAGCATGCCTCTCCCCTTGTCCACATCTTTATGGCTCACATCTATTTGCTGGTGCCTCCTGTGCTCAACCCAATAATCTACAGTGTGAAGACCAAACAGATTCGTACAGGGATCATCCGTCTATTTTTCCCTATGAGGATTCACTCCACCTCAGGGTAGGTCGTGCTAAGAAATAATTCCCATTACATATGACAATTATGATACTGGGAAATATATTAGGTCATTAACACTTTACTCAGAAAAAATATATCTCACTTGGGGAAGAGAAAAAAAATGATGAACAAACTGGTAGAAAACTGTAGACTAGGCCACTCAAACACCCTATTGTATTTATTTGTGACATATTCTGAGCAAAAAAGCACACGAAGCCAGAGTGATCAGTCCAATCTTTATTAAGGAACTATAGTCTTTACAGAACCCTGCAGCTATATTTTGTATTACAGAGCAAGAAGGGCACACAACAAATAGCATGTCTACAAAGGGGCTTTGTTCTCAAACTATCTGTGTAATTTATTGAATTTGCTTAAGGAGGAAATGGATTGAAGCATGTAGTATATACACATGAATTTAACTTCCATACACTGGACATGTAAATAATTAACCAATATGGAGTTGGCTGATAGCCTTCTTGATCTTGTGAGAATATTTTTATTTCTATATGATCCATTTATATTTAATATATTTCTATATGATCCATTTAATCCATAATGCTTCTAACTATGATCTATTTAATTCACAGAGAACAATTTAGATTTTACAATTTGATTCTGTTCTTAGCTCCAGTCAAGATTGTCTCTTTATAGTTTTCTTCATATTTCTTGATTGATCTTCTTCAGGTTCATTCCTACCTCCAGGACTTTTGGAAATCTCCACATTGATGCTTCATAAATTTCTTGAAATTAATATGTATAAAACAAAGATGATTGTCATCCCATAGCCCCAAATCCAGTCCTATTGGTACTTCTATATTTCTATCCACAGGACCACTAACACTGTAGTCACAGCAGTTCATGACCTCCCTTAAAATCCTCCTCAGCTTCTCAATATCCCTCAAGTTCCTATCTAATCTCATGATATATAATGCCTACCTCCATATTTCTGTATCTATCTATTCATTTCTGCTCACACAATCATCTCTCTGGTTCAGGACACTATGACTTCTTACCTGGGATCATAGAGTAGCTTTCTTACTTATTTTCCTAACCCTACTCCCTTTCTCCACACAATCTTTTCTTCAGTAGCCAAATAAACAATCCTGAGGCACACATCTGATCTTGACAGTTACCTGCTCAAGTTTAATTCTGGGATAATATCTCAACTGTTCTGACTGATATTTAAAGTACTTTGTAATATGATTTCAACCTATTTGTTTAAGCTCATTCCAAATGGCTTTACTTCAGATTAATGTTCCCACTACTTGCTGTTTCTAGGTTCCTAGTGCCTTCTTTCTATTACTTATTTATCTTCAATTTATCCCAGGATAGTTTGATTACACACACATTTTTGGTTTTGCTTTTTTTTGTTTTTTGTTTTTTTTGTTTTTTGTTTTTTTGTTTGTGTTGGGAATTTTGCATATATTTTCATCCATTAGACAACAGGGACTATCTTTTCCCTTCCTTTGGGCACATCCCTTATTATAGGTACATAATTGGCACTTAATAAATGAATACTGACTGATTAACTTTGCTCTATGAAATTCCATTTCTGGCTACCAAGACTTGGAAAAATTATTTCCTCTTTCTTAGAATGAATTTCCCAGCTACTTTTAGAATCTCTAACTTTCTTCATGACTCCACTAATCTGTCACCTCCTACACATAGACTTTCCTAACTATCCCAGTTTTGGTGCATTTCCCACCTTGATATTATCCTGCACTTAGTTTTTATATATTTGTTTTTACTTATTTATGATCATGTTGCTTCTCATGGAATGGAGTGGAAGCTCTTTGAGAGCAAGAATTGCTTTATTTTGGTCTTTGTTTAACCAGCACTGAACAAAATGCACAAAACATAGAAGCTTAATAAAGACATTAAATAGAATTTACTCTCCATTTTAACTTTTAATTCTTTGAATAGCTGGATAATGTATTTCAAAATGAAGAAATATATAAAGATTAAAAATACTACATCATTCCTATTATCTACAAGTTCATGTTTCATGTGGAAAAGGGAAGATGATATTTTCATACTTAAGTATAACATAAGGTAAAGAGCAAAGGAATGAATTATGTACATATATAGATAGATTCAGTTGAGGAGATCATGAAAAACTATTAGATAAAGCTGCCTTCTAATTGAGTCATAGAATTACGAATATTGCAAATTTAAGCAAAAAGAGAATGCATTCTATATTTGAATAAATTATTTCCTACAAGAAGCGGAGTTTGTTTTACTACACCTATTTGCTGCTCTCAATGAACAATTTTCTCATTTTTCCTGGAAATTGTAAAAAAAACAGTCTATGATTCTCTCTCTTTTTGTAAGCTTTAATCCTTCAGCTAAAAGATTTTCATTCTGACAGAATATGCAAGTGCTAATGTGTTTTAAACTCTTAGTATCTGTCCCTGTCTCTTTCTCTCTTCCTCCTCCTCATACATCTTTCTCCCTTCCAGTTGCTTTTTTTCAACACTTAGAAAAAAATAATTCACACTAGCAAAGACCAGTGATTTGGGTTTAATTTTATTTTTCACAAAGATGAAAAAAATTTTTTTTAATGACTCAGACTTTAGAAAACAGACTTCCAGATTTTCCTGAAAGAGCCCAACAGGACAAAAGAGATATAGAATTTGATTCTTGAGCTTTGTAGTCTGACAAGTTTTAACAATACAACTTCAGGCTTAACACTCTGCCCAATTGATTGACCCAGACAATCTTGATCCCAGTGACCTGCCTCTGCTCCTTATGGAATGTTCTTCTCTCTCCTTCTCTCTTCAGGCTTCTTACATTTTTTTTTCCTTTTCTAGTTCCATGTGTCTTTAATGATGTTCTTGGGTTCTTTAAATCTGTCTGTCTCATACTTGGACATGTATATGTCCAATATAAATGATAATACCGGGCTCATTGAGTAGTGATTGTATGACTCATTTAATCAATTTTAACGAGGCTTACACAATTCCCTTTCAGAAAGAACAGAGACTTTTTCCATAAGATTTTCAAAAGCCTCTCCACTTCTACTTCCCTGGGGCCTCCACTTTGAAGACTGCCTTTTCCCTGTCAGAAGACAGGAAAGCAATGATGCCATGATAAGTAACTATTTTTCTTCCTGGTATAATGTTGGATGGCGTGAGTGAGAGATCTTATTAAAATTGAAGAGAGTTTTCTAGAATATTTCAAAAATCTTCATCTCTCAAGTCATAACCAGACAATAGCAATTTGCCCAATAATCACTCTGTGGTCTAAAGTTCTTCAGTTGCTATTTGCTTGTTTGTGTTTCATTTTTAATTATTTCCTGTGGGCACATAAAATGATATGCATAGAATTGCTATAGAAATTATTCTCATTCTAGGACAAGTCAATTTGTCAAAGAGCATTCAATAAAACTGCATAATGTTACAGTAATTATGTCCATTGTCTCAAATATTTTCCAATACTCTCTGGATGTCTATGAGATACTTCTTTACTCACACACTTTATAAAGGGCAAATAATTTAGAAATGTAGGACTAGATTAATACCATGAAAGCTATCAGCATAATTGACCACACCAATAACAAAAACAACACATGTCATATAATAATATCAATAGGAGAAAAAATTTTTTGACAAAACAAAACTCATTACTGTTAAAAACATTAGAAAGTATAGTAATAAATGGAGCTTTCCTTGAAATTATAAATAGGATTTAACTAAAATCTTCAGTAAGCATTATCTATAATGGAAATAAATGATAAGCTGTCCAATAAGATCAAAGATGAAGCAAGGATGCTCATTATCATAACTGCTATTCAATATTGTACTGAAAATGCTAGTTATATCAATAGGAGAAGAAAAAATTAATTAGAATAGGAAAGGAGGAAACAAAACTATCACTTTTTGCATATGAGATGATATTACATAAAAATCTAGGATTTTATTATTATTATATATTTAACATTTATTATATATTATATTATATATGTTGTACATAATACATTATATATATTATATATTTAATTATTATATAATTAACAAATTTAGTAAAGTTGTAAGGTATAAAATAAACCCACATAAAGCACCAGAATTTATATATGTTTTCAAAAAAGTACAACATCCAGAGATGGAAAGACAATTCAATTAAAATAACTATAGACATTTTAAAATATCTGTGATTCTATCTGTAAAGACAAACCCAGGAACAATCTGTACAAAACTACAAAATCCTTTTCTCACTAATAAATTCAGATCTCAATAAATGGAAAAATGTCAATTGCTCATGGATAAGCTGAGCCAATATAAAATGGACAATTCTAGCTAATTTGATTTTTTTACTTAATGGCTTAGTAATCAAATTAATATGTGTGTATATATGTGTGTGTGTATTTCTATCTATATTTATATGTCTGTGTGTGTGTCTGTGTGTGTGCACGTGTGTGTATGATTATCTTAGAAAGCCAGAAAAAAATAGGAGCAAAATGCATCTGGAAGAACAAAAGTTCAAGAATATATAGAGAAACAATAAAGAAAAACATAGAGTAAAGTGGTATAACATCTCAGCTTATGTTATTAAGCATGCTACTTGCTAAGAGCTAAAGTGATGAATCAATAGAATAAACTGGGTACAAAGTACACAGGAAGTAATGATCATAGTGATATAATGTTTGATAAAGCCAATTTCTCTAGCTTTTGGAAAAGGAACTCACTACTTGAGAAAAAATATTGTGGAAACTAGAAAGCAATTTGGTAGAAATTAGGCATAAACCAATATTTCCCACCATATACCAAGATAACGTTAAAATGAACACATGATTTCGGTATAAAGGATGATACCATGAGCAAATCAGCAGAGTATGGAATATTTTACTTAAAGAGAGAAGGTAAAAATCTAGTGTATATAGTAGTAAATATAAAATACAGATATTTTTATTACATTAAATTAAAATGTTTTTGCACAAAATCCAACAAAGTAACATTAGAAGAAAATCAATAAATGAGGAAAATTTATAATGTTTTTTTTCTGAAAATAGCCTAATTTCTTAAATATATAGAATAAGTTCCATCTATTTAAAACCATCAGCAAGCATCATATGTAATAGGAACAAACTAGACCATTCGCAATAAGATCAGGAGTGAACAAGGCTGCCCACTGTCACCATTATTATTTAATATTGTATTAGAAATGTTAGCTTTGGCAGTAAGAGAAGAAAAAGAGATTAAGGGAATTAGAATAGGTAATGAGGAAACCAAATTATCACTCTTTGCAGATGATATGATGGTATACTTAGAGAACTCTAGAGACTCAATGAAAAAACTACTAGAAAAATTCACAACTTTAGCAAAGTTGCAGGATTCAAAATCAATCCACATAAATCATGAGCATTTTTATATATTACCAATAAAGTTCAGCAGCAAGAGATACAAAAAGAAATTCCATTCAAAATAACTGTTGATAGTATAAAATATTTGGAAATTTATCTGCCAAGGAAAAGTCAGGAACTATACAAACTCAACTACAAAACACTCTCCACACAAATAAAGTTAGACCTAAGCAGCTCGAAAAATATCAAATGCTCAAGGGTAGGCCGAGCAATAATAAAAATGGCAATACTACCCAAACTAATTTACTTATTTAGTGCCATACCAATCAAACTCCCAAGAAATTATTTTACAGATCTAGAAAAAATAGTAGCAAAGTTCATTTGGAAGAAGAAAAGGTCAAGCGTTTCAAGGGAATTAATGAAAAAAAAAGGCTGATGAAGGTGGCCTTGCTGTACCAGATCTAAAACTATATTATAAAGCAGCGGTCATCAAAACCATTTGGTACTGGCTAAGAAATAGAGTAGTCAATCAGTGGCATAGGATAGGATCACAAGACAAACTCGTCAGTAACTATAGCAATCTAGTGTTTGATGAACCCAAAGACTCCAGCTTCTGGGATAGGAGCTCACTATTTGACAAAAACTGCTGGGAAAATTGGAAACTAGTATGGAAGAAATTGGGGCTTGACCCACACTTAACACCACATACCGAGATAAGATCTAAATGGGTTCATGATTTAGAT